>BMAO01001284.1:0-71338 GCA_019973975.1 Trichonephila clavata
TAAGATATACTTGATGACTTGGTACTTCCGAAAAAAATTAATATGAGTTTTAATAGGAATTGAAAATAAAATAATAAATGCATTTAAATCATTCAGTTCTGAAGGAAATATCAAATTTGCTTACATTTTCAAATGGAAGTTGCTTGGAAAAACACTGAGAGAAATAACGTAATAATATATTTTCTTTTTAAGAATGAAAGTATGGATTTTTGGAAAAAAATTCTTATTTTCATCGTATTTTTAATAAAATTAATCATTTGACTATAAGCAGATACAAAAAATAGGCATATTGTTCAACTTGTATCAATTTTGAGGAAAATAGAATTCTATTTTATGTATAGTCATTCTGTCTAACGAAAGTATTTGCTGAAAGTTTCCCAAAAAAAACAAAAAAAAAAACAAATCGCCATCAGCTTTCTTTTGCACATGATCACGATAAAACTTTATCCGGCTTGGAAACGCCTCCTTTTGAAAATGAGAATTATGGATTATACACAATATCCATTGATTGGACTTTTCGATTGAGGATGATTTAGCTTACTTCCTTTCGTGAAAATAATTACTAGCCAATAGAATGTTTTCTTTGGAATATTAAAGGGGTTGGAAAGAAAAAGTTTTTAAAAATATTATAAATGCACGACTTACATCGCCTATGAGTTTTATTCTCTATTTCTTCCTTTTTTCCCCACTGAAACAACAACATTTGAAAATCGAAACAAATACGTTACTTTATTTTTCACTTGAATTTTGGATCTGTTTAATAAAATAATAGAATATATTATATATATAATAGTATTTATATATATACATTGTTGTAACAATGTAATTGTTAAAGCAATGACAAAAGTTGGCGAAAACCGGTTTTTCAGCCAAACTAGACAAACCAGGTTTTTCAATCGTTGATAAAATACTTTCTATTCATTTATTCAAAGTTGAAATTGACTTAAATTACCTTTATATACTTGTTTTATAGAAATTTTTTTACGCTTAAATTTCTTTTTAGATCAAGTACGCTGAATTTTATTTTTACTTAATTGTTTTGGCAGGATGAAAAGTCCATTTTATTATTGGTGCAGTAAAAATATTACATAGTAGATTTTGAAGTTTTAATAATTAATTTTCCTTTTCTAACAGTCAGTTTTCTTAGTAGAAATACAAATTAATCACTCAAAAATCGCTCGATTTATTAATAGAAACGGACTGTAAGTACACACGTATTATTAAAATATGATTTCAAAATTTACTTTTGAGTTGGCACTTCTTTTAATGCAAATATTAAAATCTTTTTTATAAATTATGTTATTTCCAGAAGCTTTATCTGATTTTTTTTTTAAAAATTAATGTTAAATAAATCGTTTGCATTTATCTAAACTAATCTTTTTGCAAAAGAATAATTTGTTTAATTTTTAAAGTAGTGTAATAGTATATTTTGTCCATATAGTAATTTTCAGTCTTATAATTTTTATCAATAATAATCTATAAATTACAGTAGGTTACAATCGTGTTCTAATGATCAAATAAGAATATATTTCTGTGAATGCCTCCTTTCGCATTTGAAAGAAAATATTTTGGTTTGACAAGATGGAGATCAAAACTAAGTTTTTTCTGTTTCAGATACATTTTAAAGGGAATATTCTCAATCTCACAATTAACTAATATTTTTAAACGTTTCTCATATCAAATTAAATTTTTTCACTTACTCACATATAAACCCTGAGTTTTTTTTTTTTAGTTGATACTTGCAGACTTTGGAAATCATTTACTATAAAAAGGTAATTGTATTGTTCAATTTGTGTTCCTATTCATCTAAACTAAAAATTCTGTCTTAAAGAATTAAAAATTAAAAGTGTAATTCTTACTTTAAATTTATAACAATATATTGTAATTGGTATAGATTTTGTTTTCATGGAAAAATAAATAACAGTGACAGTAAAATAATTGCAGTAAAATAACAATAATAACATAACAATAAAATTCTCAGGTCAAAGATCACCATTGACTTTCAGGGGAAATATTTTCCGAAAATTCGTGTAAATATTTAATACATTTGGCTTTCGAAAATTTATTACCATTCAAAGATCTTTTTTAATGTAAAATTCCTCTACTTTGCTAAGTACTACCTAGACTATATAAATTATGAAAGTAAATTCTAATTCCTTTAGAGAATTTCATTAAAGGTGAAAAATAAGTACAAGAATGATTTTTTTTTAAAAAAGAAAATAGCCGCTCTTTATTATCAATTGAAATCGTGGATGTACAGTATACAATATTGTGGATATACCGTAAAATTTCTTGTATCTTTGAGCGCAAAAAAAGATTTTTTTTTTTTGTAACTCTATATATTACCATTGCATATGAATTTTGATGATGCTTTATTTGTTCCCAGAACTGCCTTTTATGTGAATTATTAAGCACTTAAAAAAATACAAAAAGTAAAAAAATTGATTTAGTACTTTCGTATTATAACCGCCAGCCAATTTCGCCTACGAAAAGACAACGCCAATTTAAAAAATGTCGCCAAATGCTGCCATTTTTAATATTACTGCGTTCGACCATTAACGGGAACGGTTTCCACAAATGGCTATATATCGCGGCATTTGGTGAAGTCTTTTGATTCGTCGAAATTAGTCGATGTTTTAATATGTAAGTAAGAAATATTTTATAGAATGAATATTAAGAGCAATTATATTTAACTTCATCATTTGTATTTGAAACTGTAAATTTCATCGATAATAACTCTTTTTAAAGTTTAAGTTGTTTTGATGAAGACTTTTAGAATGTTTTGAAGTACGTTCTAAAAGAGAAACTTAAAAAGCAGAAAATATTTTACCAAACTGTATATTCTTTTCGATCAAAGGAGAAAAATGAGAATACCCTATATATTTTCTATTTTCTTTGCTTTTCTAATTTATTTGTCCAGTCTTCAGAGAGGAACAAAAAGAGAGAGTAACTTTTAGCCAAGAAAAGTGATAAGCCAGCATGAAGAACTATTGCGTGAAAGAAAGTGTCGGGGATTAGGCTATATTCATTTACAGTATTACTGCAAGGCGGTAGAAAAGATCTCTTTCAGAGATGAACGCCTAATCCCCAGATTGTATTTTTTTCCAACTTTTTCTAGTGTTAAGAAAAGGTTTTTATGGGGAGAAAGATAAAATGGTTTGCGAAAATACTATGTGCTTCTAATTCCTCTTTTCTCAAGGGAAATTAAGATTTGGTGTCGATGAAAGTATGGTATAAAAGTAAAAATAAAGCAATTAATTGACAAAGTTTCTGCAAGGACTTATTTTTAATTTCAGTTATTTATAAACAACATATAAGAAAATTTCAATTAGTCGAATCCGTTTTAATTTTTATTTAGTGAATAACTTTAAAATGTTTAAATCTAAGGTTTCACTGAAATTGTATTCGTAACTATAAAAAGATTCCATTTTTGATTAATATATATATTTTTAATCTCGGAATTATTCTAAAATTTTTTCAAGTAAGTATTTAGAAAATATTTCTACCATCAAAAATATTTTTCTCTCAATGATGTTACTACTGTTAGATTGATTTAATATTAAATAAAAAGACAATGTCTTATTCTAATAAAGAAAAATTAAAATCTCAAAAATTTTTTCACTTTCTCTTTCACATTTGATTCTTGGGTTGTGCATACAAAAATTTTAAAAAAATTATTTGATTCATCTTATGAATGTTTTCTTAAAATAAGAGGAATAATTTGTGCATTACACACGCACACGTGGTCAACACATTAGATAAACTATTTAAATTATTTATATAATAATTATTGGCTCAAGCTATTTTCTTGGATATAATATAAAAATTTCCAACTTTTTTTTCATGATTTTTAGATTTATAAGAAAATTTCATACTTTTTTAAATAGAAGAAAGCTTGATTAATCACACATTATGAGGAAAACAAAATTATTTTTACCAGTACACAAATAATTTCCGTACTTATAAAAAGCTACGTTTTATAAAGTGGATCAATTTTTTTAAATTTCAAAACTTCGCCAAATACCGCAATATGCAGCCTATAGCGGAAACCGTTTCCGTACTTGTTACAAAACTATAGATACAAATAACAGCATTTAGCGACATCATTTTTATTTTCACACAAAACTGGTCATAAGTACTGAAAAGAAATTATCTGTTAATATATATAATTGTATAGGAATATATATCAAGTGGTTTTTGTAAGGTTACTGAGAAGGTAGCCAAATGTTAATTCACAATTTAATTTGTCCTCACCTACGGAGGACTGAGAGAATTTCAGATCTATTGCAAAAAAAGAACTTAAAAACATATAAAAATCTATCTCCTTATTACGTAAATGATAAGAATTCCTTTTTTGTGCAAAAATAAAAATGAGCATTGACCAAGAATATATATTAAACAAGTTAGAAGAAAGATTCTGAAATAAAAAACTAAGTAAAATTATATTTTCTGTATTATAAAGTTGTGCGATTTCAGTTGTAATGTGATAGAAGAAAAAATTTACGTATTATACCATCGATCAATTCGTCAAAGAAAAAGATGACTGCCGCGATATGCTGACAATAGTGTGTGTGTGTGTGTGTGTGTGTGTGTGTGCGTGCGTGCGTGTGCGTGGGTGCGTGTGCGTGCGTGCGTGGGGGTACGTGGGGTGCGTGGGGATGTCTGTGTGTGTGCGTGGGGGTGTCTCTGTGGGGGTGAAAGTTAAATTATATTAAAACGGCTCTACAATACATGTATTAACAAAATAATCTTCGCGTATACAAATGCAGTTTTTGGCGACGTCTTTTTTTTTGGCAAAATTGGTCGATAATATAATGCGTAAGCACAGAAATTTCATTTATGTAATTAACTATATATAAATAATTTTTAAAAAAGCTTCTTTGCATAATGTTTTACTACTATGTGCTCCAGTTCTTACATTTTTTTCTTAATTTTAATTTGCTTTATAGATATTTAAAGTACTAAATCAAAAATAGGAACTGCTATACTCTGCAATAACATCAAAACGAAAGTTTCTCTAAATACTACTTCTAAGTAAATGCATTCAAACTGATAAAATGTTAGTTACAATTTCCATTTTTATTACACATTTTTTGTTAAAATTTCAAACACGAACAGAGACTACTGAAAAGAATTTAAGGATTTCTACAACTCTAAATTAATTTGAAAAGAACATCCACAAAGGGCTATATGTTCTATGTTCCAATTATATAAAAAATTGCTGCATAAAAATTAATTTGAAGATTCCTAAGATTTCAGTCACTTGAAATTTAAACAGGATGAAGAAAGTATCTGCTTTGCTTGTAACAAAAAAGCAAACGTGCTGCCGTGTATTATAGATATGTTATAAGTCTATATATGGTAAGATTATGGATCAGAGACATAGTTATAGATTTTAGATCTGCTGCAGATTGTTACTGATATCACAGTAGTTTTCTCGTAATAAAAAAGAAAGGGATGTATTTTTTTTTTAAAAATTATCTTTATGAAAATGGATTTTACAAGTCGAAATAGACGCATCTGTAACAAAGTCTGTTTTTATGGAAGCAAGAATTATTAAATACTATCTTTAATATACAAGTAATTGCTTTCTGTTTAAGTACATTTAAAAGGTACTCAATAGATTTAACCTGTATTCTTCCGAACTTTGAGTCAGTAATGTTGGTGTTGAGAATCTTGTCTTTTTGTTCAAAATTTAAGAAAGAAAGAAAAGGCCTGAAAGTCAAACTGCATACTCTTAAAATCAACTGGCCTACTATTTTTTTTCAACTTGTTTCAAGTAAAACTTCGTTCACTTCATTTTGTACCTTCATTGATTTAAATTTGTAATTTTTTGAAAAATTTTCATTTCTCCATTTTGTAACTTCATTGTATTGGTTTTGTTTCGTAATTGTTTTATTTTTTAATGTTTTTTTGTCATTGTAACATTTATTTTACTGTTATTTGAATATTTCGTAACTTTCGTTTTGTTATTTATTTTATTTTATTTTGTCTGTTTTACTTACTTTTCTTTCTGTAATCCCCGTGGGATATTTGTGGTGCACGAGAATTATTTTATCTGTCTTCAATAATATATATATAAATATATATATATATATATATAATGAAAAACAAAAGTGATTCATATATAAAACTCCTCTATACTTAGGCGCAGCGCAGCCACAAATGTAAAAGAATTTATAACCCATAAATATCTATACAAATAGTTATAAAACCTAAGATAACTAGTCAAGATAGCAAGAAATATTAGCCACAGTAGTATAATAGCAAACTCCTGGCCTTCAGAACCAAGATTGCTAGTTTAAACTCAGTTTCGGGGCTAGCCAAAATATACCTGTAATTTGCCTGGCGGGAAACATAACTTGTTCCTATACCGACGAAGTTAGCTTTATCATCTAATTTTATTGCATCGATTGTAACTCTATGATAGTAATTAATAGTAAACTATAATTTTATCGTTAGATATTAATATTATTGTGTTTGTATTTGTAATATTTAAATTGATCTTAATATTCCTTCCTTTCCTTATGGCCCAGAGTATAGGCAAATTACAGGTGAAGTTTGGTTAGCCGCAAAACTTTGCTTAAACCTGCTATCTTTGTTCCTAAGGCCAGGAATTTGCTATTGTACTACTGTGGCTAATATATTTCTTACTATCTTGACTGGTTATGCTTAGGTTTTATCACTATTTGTATATATTTATGGATTTTATATATAGTGAAGAAAAATAAATGTGCAAATAAGTTTAAAATTCTAAGTTTATATCAGTTTATTAAATAATTTATTCATGGCATTTTATAAATGAAAAATGAAGCTTTTACTTCTTCAGAAAAATTGATTTTTAGTGGCATCCATAATAATCTGTTGTTTAACATTTCAAAATTAATAGATACTCTAAATGAATCTGTAAATCAGGAGACCAATTTTTTTCCCGGCATGATGACCTTCATGCAAAGCAAATATGTTGGATGAAGTTGCTCTTTATGTGACTTATTCTGAAAACTAACAAAAAGAGGTCACAGCTTGGGTCTGGCTCTCTTCATTTTATCAATAGAATTCAAAAATAATGTTTACTGAAGTTAATGTGGAACAAAACAAATCTTTTAAATGTTTATGGAAAAAAACTAGATGTTATACTTAAGAATTTGTATTATATTAATAAACTGTTGCAATTTTAGTTATATTTACTGAATAACTAATCAATTCATAAAAAATGTGTGGCGTAGAAAAGTAACTAAATGCATTGCTGAGAAAAAGGGAACAATCCGCCAATCATTAAATAAAATACATAAAAATTAAATTTTTTGAAAAAAATAAATTAGAATAAAAAATCTTCGTTGTAGTACATACTTAAATTAGTTGAAACATAGTAAAATGTTAATGTAGAAAATGAATTAAAGATTATTATGTTTCATTTAATAATTCAAGTTTTGTTTTTATTTTATGCAGTTACATTTTTATTCTTAGGATATTTAAAAAAAAACCTAACAAAACATGGAAATAAAAAGGAATGTTATCATGAAAACTGCTTTAAACCAGTCGAATATAAAAAATTCAATATTCTTTTCAACTGTTTTATAATGTCTGACCAATTAAAATAAAGCAAAAAAAAACACTTAAGTGCATTTGTACACATTGAATGTCATTTTATCTTACAAATATAGACGGTATATTTACTGAAAATGGACAATAATTTTGGAAAAAAAATGTATTTTTTTACGTGTCAGTAAAAATGCTCTTAGATGAAAAAAGTTCAGCGATATCAACAAAATTCTTGAAGCAAAGTAAAACTATTCCTATAAAGTTATTTTAAGAAAACAATTTAAACAAAGCAAAAAAATTGTAAAGGAAAAAAGAATCCTTGCTTTACTTTTTAAAAACTAATCTTTATTAGAGTTCTTTTTTACTCCACACGACAAATTTAACAAATAGCGATGTCACATCTAGGATAAAAACGATTGGAACAGTTTTTCTTTAAGATAAAACTCTAAATAAACAGGAGTGTAATAAATGAAAGGGCTTTTTTTCCAAAATAAATAAATAATGAAGGCATTTTTCCAATCTAAGTTTACTTGCAATATTTAAATAAAATCCTTTTTATGAAATGATATTCGTAAATATCCTTTTAAAAAACAACTGAAAAAAACTATCTGAAAGAGAAATAAATTCTAAATGAGAGTTATTTTTTTCAAGAAAAAAAATTATTAACGGTTAATTTGATTTTTTCAATGTTTATAATATAAACAGTATAGTCCCGAAAACTCGGCACTCGATTTACCGGGGGTCCGGATAGCCGCAAGTTGCGTCAGTTATGTACTTGCTTTTCCTTCACCATCTTCGTTATAAAGCAGCAAAACGCAGAGTGCAGTACGGAAGATAACGGGGCATTACGTATTTCTTTTTAAAAATGTAATAAGTTTTTGCTACGCCGGCCAAATATCCATTATAGACAGCTTTATACCTTCAAAAAGTATTTTTCTGAGATGTGTCTGATCAGGTAAATTATTGTATTCTATGTGATTTCATTAACTTTCATTTTCTCAAGTAGTAAATGATCTATGTCTTCATAAAATACGCATCTTTCCTTTGTTCAACGGTATATTTGGGTAGTTTATTCTCTATTGCATTCTCAATCAAACTATACATAGAAGTGTAATTCAATATGTTCTCAGGAAACACTCGTATTATTCTTTTTTAATCCCATTCTCGATAACTTGGCATTTTCACAAACGCGCATACCCTTCGGCTCACATTAATCTAATATTTCGGGACTCTACTGTATAAGTAATGTTTAAACGTTGCTCGATTATACTTTATATTACCTCAACAATGAAATCTAACCATTTGAGACCGTATCACACATTGATCTTGTGAAATGTTCTGTTCCTTCAGGCTTTTTCTCCACTTACACCACTCGAAAGGTTAATATTCAGCCAGATTTCTGACCTCCAACATATATTTTATTGCCGGAATCGTCCGCAGATGGCCAAATATCAACTTTTCTACGAAACTGATGCGACTGTTCTTCCCTCATCCTTTACTAATCATCGTCTAAGGTCAATTAAATTGTGAGCAACAAAATCCGAAAATAATAATTTCTCCTGGCGGCGCATTTCTAGTGGCGCATTTATCCCAGTGGATAAATGCGCCACTTCAAATACAATGTTGTCAAAAAGGTAGCTGAATCTGAGGTATCATTGAGATTCATTTACCAATATGCGTATACACCCAGTGAAAAAAGTTATTTGTATACAATATACAGGGTCCAGCATATTAACCTCCCCTGTTTGAAAAGGCATTTACAAACAAACAAAACAAGATCTAGAGAAAAGTCTTTTATTTGTGAACAACAAATACGATGCCATTTTACATTAATTGGTTTTAAAAATTATGTCCACTAAATGGCGTTCTCCAATGGTGACACATTGACGAAGTCTTTCTCGAAAGTTGTCCACAGTCCTTCGTGTCATTTACGGTGGAATGGCAGTCACTGCCTGGTTGATTAGTGCTTGCAGAGTCGTAGGACGATGTTTGTACAATCGTGCCTTTAACTGTCCCCGAAGAAAAAAAGTCACAAAGGGATAAGTTAGGTGATTTCCAGGGGGCAGGTGACTTGGGAGCCAGGCGATCTCTTCTCGCAACAAGAGAAGACGGCCAGGAAACAACTCCCTCAGGATGCCAAGCAAACACCGCGAAAAGTGTGACCTGGGTTTAACTTTAGTCGGAGGAAGGTCTTGATCATGTAACGCGATCTTAAGTAAGCGTTACCGTTAGTTTATCTTCTTCGAAAAAATATGTTCCTCACACATCAAATTCAGCAACGCTGCACCAAACTGTCACACGAGGACTGTGAAGTGATCCTTGTGTGAAGCAGCTGAGAATTTGTTGCTGCCTAGTAGCGAAAATTTTGTTTATTCACTGTACCTGACAAGTGGAAGTGGGCATCAGACAAAAGGAAACAGCCCCAATGCTCTGAAGAACTTTCGGGAAAGACTTCGTCAATGTGTCCCCATTGGAGAGCGCCATTTAGCGGACATCATTTTTTAAACCAATTAATGTAAAATTGCATCGTATTTATTGTTCACAAATAAAAGACTTTTCCCTGTATCTTGTCTTGTTTGTTTGTAACTACCTTTTGAAACAGGAAAAGTTTATATACCGGACCCTGTAGTTTGAAAATCTGCAACTTATGGTGAACCAAAAGACATGAAAAACGAAATTTCGCCATTTTGTGATTTGTGTGCTTTAATAACACTCTGATTTTTTATTGTATAATATATTCAATTGACTTTAAATACTTTTTAGTAAGCAATCACTCAACCAAACATTTTAAGAAATAAAAAGAAAGGATAAACAAGATAAAAATTTTAAAAAATAAATTAGTGAATTTTTTTTTTCTGAAACCAAGTTAGGAAGCATTTTAATATTAAAACAAATAGATTACTAGAAAATCCTCTTTTTTGGAAAGTTAACATGTTTTTAACGTTTAAAAAATAACTGCAGTAGAAAGTAAAAAACATGCAACACTATTCTTATAGGTGCACTAATGCTTTCATAGAAACCTCAACAAATTGTTCTTGATTAAGTGACTTAAACAGAAATTGTAAAATAACTACTCGAAATTTGTAAAAAATAAAAATTTTAATCAAAATTATACCTTTGTTCGAACATAATAATTTTTCATACTTACATATTATACCGTCAACCAAAGAAGAAGAGTCGTTTATTTTTAAGACAATTTTTTATACGGTAGACATGTATTTCTGAAGACAATTTTGACCCTATAATATAATTAAGTATGCATTTTAAAATATGTTAATTACTTTAAGGAAAACACATTAATCAATAAAATTTGAGACTAAAATTTAAATATTATTTAAAAGATGAGGTGGTTTAATTAAGTTGCAATGGTTAATTCTAACTCCTTTTTATGAATAAGTTACAATATAATTATAATAAGTTATAATTGATGGAATTGCCCGTACCCTCCCTGCACTGAAAGAGGCATTTCTTGTCCTTGCAATTGCAGCAAGTCGAAAATGGGTCTTGTTCTACATGAAAAAAGACTAAATATATGCTATTTTCAAAAGGCAGAATTGCAAATCCTTGTCTTGAAAATAGATTCATATAAATTTGAAATAGTTAGCAGTTTTACCTACTTAGGATCAACTATAACCTCTGATAACAGAATATCTAATGAAATCCAGAATCGATTATACCTGGCAAATAAGCCTTTCATAGACTGGGGAGGTTTTTTAAATCGAAATTTATTTCAAGAAACACAAAATTTTTAAGTTACAAAACTCTTATTAAACCAGTTCTGACACATGCATCTGAGACTTGGATAATAACAAAACTGGAAGAAAATCAAATGACATCTTTTGAGAGAAAAATACTTCGAAATAACCTGTTAAACCTGTTTTTGTGTGGTAGATAGGGATCGCATAAAAAAACCGCACAAAAAATATTTGATCATTTCATAAATTCTTACATATAACAAAAAAATTCGTCAAAATACTACAGAATTTTTTTTATGTGGTGGAGAGGGACCGCATAAAAAAGTCGCACTTAGAAAATACCTCAATTATTTACGAAATTTATGAGAATGTACTTCCATAAACAAATATATAATTATATTACACATGGAAACATTTTTAAAATATTTAGTTTCTCATAGTATATACATGGAGAAGTTTTCAAAATGCACTTACATAATTCACTCCTACTCATTGTAATCCAAAGCGCTCATCTTCCTGTGATGAATAAATTCACAAAATCGCTTTTGTCACATGACGATACAATTTCGATTGATTTATTTTTTGGCACAACAAAGTATAAGAGATAAGTTTTTGTGACGTGGTCGGTTGGTCAATTACTTGTAAATGTCACGATAATCAGATATGCATGATAGAAGCTCTTTTTTGAAATTTCCATACTGCTTTCGGAATTGGTATTTGTTTTGAGAAAATTCTTCTCCAATTTACTGGAAAGCTGCATCCCTGCATATATTTTATGTGCTCTCAAAGAATCCGGTTCTTCTTGTCTGTCTTTATAATGTATCAAACCAATAATAATGACGCTGCCATTGAAAGTTTCGTCTTCAATCAAGCGCGGGCTTTTGTCGCGTTGAGAGAAAGCAACTGAATGTGCATTGGCGGGAGATACATATATGTACATTGCAGAGGCGTAACATACACCCCTGCAACCCCAGCTTAGCAAGGGAGAGTGGCTTTGGACTCCAGGGGGCCTAATTAACGCCAAGTACGTATCTACCCAATTTATAAAATATTAACAAAGGGCAAGAGTCACAGCATTACTGTCATTCAAAATCCTAATGATGAGAGGTTAAAACTGGAAAGAGATAGGCACTCTTGTCACCCCAACGACTATAAAATATTAAAAGCAAAACCTGACTTTGCAGGAAGGCCCTAACATTCTCCATCACCACTGGTACATTGAAAATATTTAAGTGGCGACAAAGCCGTTGAAATACATATACCGCATAAAAAAGATCGCACAAAAAAAAAGCACAAGAATAAAATCACACAAAACAAATCGTACAAAAAAGGACTGCAGGAAAACAGGTTCTGCTGTACTTGGAGGTGTAAACGAAAACAATTTCTGGAGAAAAAGGTACAATTTTGAATTATATAGAATTTTCAAACAACCTGACATCATTAAATACATAGAAATAAATAGAATGAATTGAATGTGACCCATGTAAGTCCAATGCCAGATTACAATGTTGTTAAAAAGCTACTGCGGTTCAAAATCATTGAGATTCGGAAACGTGGATGACTAAGGCTGAGATGGGCAGACTCATTGGAATCAGACTTTGGAATTATAAACGAGAAAATTTGGAGAACAAAAGTAAACAAGAGGTTATTATAGATTAATCTCTAAAGGAAGGCTCACGAGAGGCTGCCTTGCCAGATGTGATGGTAATGATAAACAATTTAATGAAAAGTAAAAAAAAAAATGTAAAAATATCTAATATGTGATTGAAGAAATACGGTGCATTCTGGACATTCATTTCGATATATATGGTAAGTAATGAACAACTAATAGAAAAAAAATGAACCAAAGGTTTTAAAGTTTCTGCATTTTGCATACATTTTTCATAAAAACTTCAGAGGAAGTGTTCTTGTTACATTTTTAAAACTATTCTAAAATAAGAACATTTTTTATAAATTTTACTTTTCAACTATAAATTATTTAAAAAGTAATATGCCGCTTTTATAATAAATAATAGCACTATAAAAAACTTATTCCCCTCAAAAGGAAATTAATTTTTCTCAATTTTAATTAATTTCAGATGTTCCATTGTGTATATTTTTAAATGCTACACTTCAATAAGCATTTCTTTTTTAATAAATGCTTTTTTTTCATCTTATTCTTTTGTGTTAATCTTGTGCTTGAAATTTATCCTATTCTTTTCTTTTTTTCAAAAATGTATCATTTTCAAAGACTTGTTGCTTTACACGAGTAGAAGCCATATTTTAATCAACAATTATTTTTTGTTTGGTCTGAAGGCTAATTAGTCAGTTTGAAAGCTTCCTAATTAGCATTTTTTTTATTCTCTGAAGAGGAAATAAAAACTATTCATTGTTCATAGATGTCCCTTTAGGTTGTATCTCTTTTTTATTACAACAATGGTTGGTAATTGTAGAGCAAAACTTGTAAAATAATGAAAAACTATTTTCAGCTCTTAACAAAGGTGGTTTTAGTGTGATGGAATATAAAAGTTGAGTGAAAATTTGTTGGTATTTTGATGTTTGAGAAAGTAAAAAGTAATTAATAGCACAAAAATGGTTTTTCAGATAAACTTTTGAAACTGTGCTTCGAAAAAATTATATAGGAAACTGTGAACAGTATAAATTTTTAGAACTCAGCAGATTTATTCTATCTAGTTTTATGCCCTATAATTTAAAACAGTCTGCAGTTCAATATTTTTTGTACAACTTACATTTAAGTAAATTAATTTGGTGCTGGAATTATTTTATAATTTTTTTATGTATACGTAAGCAACAATCCATAAAGAGAGTAAAATATTATAATTTATATGTATATATTTCTTATTTTTGTAAATGCGTTAACAAGAAAATATTTTAATTTAATATTTAACTTGAACCTTGCTAGTCAATATATTTATTTACGTACAGTTGCGTTCTGTATTAAGATAATTTTAAATTTTATACGAATTGCTCTTAAAATAGATACTTTTGAAAAAAAATAATGCCTCCTGACAAAGATACAAATTTTTAGTGTGATTTCTCAAGCACACACATCTGTGTGGGCTATATAATTCGATAAAAATGTTTTGTGAGTACACGTGACCGTTCCCTCACTTCATTTGTTAATAAAACACGTTGATTTTAGCAATTTTTACTTTTTAATATTTCTTGATGTTAGAAGATGTTTAGGTGTGTATTGGGGGAAATTTGATAAAAGATAATCGGCACTATATTCAAAAATAAATTATGCAAAATTTCTAAAATTCTTATTAAAACGAATAAATAGACACAAAATATAACTTGATATTATTTATGTAATATTCAAAACAAATTACCTATTTAGCTTTTATTTAATCTAAAATTTGTAAATGGTACCGAAAATGTAAGATTACATTTATAGTCTGTAACTAAAAAGTAGATCTTATTAATATAATTAATATTATTAATTAATATAATTTTATAGATATATATAATAGAATAATTTCACCTCAAAAACATTAATTGTTACAAAAATCTAAACATGTTCTCTTTTTTGCTGTTCACGCATTTTTCACTCTAGAGGACTTTTTCAGAAGTTCGGTTAATATGTTATAATATTTCTAAATCTCATTTTTTTTTGTTAATATTTACACACACATAAAAGTGCATAATTTTTTTCAAATTCTTCCGGAAATATACATTAATGTAACAAAAATATATTTGTCTCAAACTTGTATAGATTAAAAAAAGCAGCAATCAAATCTTCATTTATGAAAATCTTTAAAGCAAAATATAAATATTTCGTCATTCTAACACAAAACTCAATATTCAATTCTGATAAAAAAAATTATTTATTTTCATTTCCTAATGTACGTTGTTAATGAAACTTCAGAAGAATCTTGCTATTTTTCTTACTTGAGAAAATGATATCAAATGATAAATCTGTCATTAATATAGCTGCCTAGTGGTTGAAACCTATATTGTTTACTCATATATTTATTTTTAAATGTATTAAACTTTTACGCTCTCTCCATTTTTAAGTGTCAGTTATTATTTTTTTATCAATCAATTATTATTTTTTTTAAAAAAAGCCTAGATTTTTTTAAGTCGATTCGTCTGTTTTAGTAAATATTAGAACCAGACCTGAAAACAACTGTTAAATTTTAATAAAGTCATGCAATCATTTGGATTTGAATTACTTTTTCAGTTTTTTGAAGAATACTTTTCTTTTTGCTCTAGAGCAGAGGTTCCCAAACATTTTTATCTCACAGATTTCGTGCCCTGCTTTCGGTTAGGGGTAGCCTCTCTTACCTCTCTCCTCTAATATTGAATGTTTGCAAATTTATCAAACTTTATGTCTTTTTTACAGCTAGAACAGACATACTTACTTTTTGAGTTAAATTTCTAACTATAGTGAAGTGTAGTGTTTAAAACTTAAGAAGCACACACATGTTAATTAATCAGATTAAAATTAGATTAATGAATAAAATAACTGAACAACAAACAAATGCTTTGATTGGAGAGATGAATCTGGTGCTTTAATTTTTTTTTAACATTTGGTATCTATCTTATGAGGTTTAACCCTAAATTTCCTTTGTTAATAGTGGCCAGTTATTTTTCCTTCTCTCTTTCTCTCTCTCTCTCTCTTTGTTTTGGAGATTGGTAAACTAGTACTAGGAACTAGTATTTGGAATCTCCTGACTAGAAAAAACAATTGAAAACTTTCTTAATACTGTTCCTAATTTGGGACAAATAACAGGTATATCTTTTAAAGCAAAAATTTCTTGTATCTGTTTCTAAACTTTACTTTAAGATCTTCGTTAGCGCCTATTCCGATCAGTTCTTATTGCAACATGGAATTTTTTTTCAATGTGACAATATTAATTGATTGTCAAAGTATTATCAAACATAATTTCAAAATCTTAATAAAGGGCACTTAAATGCTGAACGTAGATTAAAACATCCTGATAAATTGTCTGTGACAAATTGAGAAAATACGCAACCTTTAACATTATACTGCTTTAGGTTAACTCTGGAAAGAACACTGAAATGGTCCTTGTATTAATAAAACTTACACTGTCATCTTATTAATGTAAAAAAACTTATTAAATTTAGTAAATAAATCCGTTAATTAGGTAAAATCTGATTTCCACTTGATAAATTTTCTTTTAAAATTAAAGTTACAATCTGGTTTAATGAGAGCCTCTTTCAAAGACCCCCATTAACACACCAAATGGACCCCCAAATTATTTTTTCGCTTACGTAAACCCCTCACAGACCCCTGGGGATCAATATAGACCCTATGGGGATCACTGCTCCAGAGCTATAAATGACTTTACCAGTATACACGTAATTTGCATTGAATTTGTTTTTATTTTTATTTTTGGTTGATAAAGAACTCATCAATATTTAGTGCTTGTCAAACATTTAGATGATGATATTTCCTGAATTCGTGAATTGCTAGAGTTCCTAAGCAAACTCTATTATAGTAAAAAGAACCTTCAGAATTCTGAAAATTTGAGTTTCTTATGCATGCACAGCTATTACCATAAAATATATATTTATCTAGTAAATAACCCAGAGGGACTTCATTTATTATAGCTATGTAAATGGTTGAAGTAGCATTGAACTCTGAATGTTATATTATTTTTATGTGATCACGAAAGAAAATGTTTTCACGATACATTTTAAATTGCTTTTGAAAAAGACAAATATTTAATGCCCCACTAAATAAATGTAGTCTTTTTAAACATTTCAAGTTAAAAAAAGACCCTTTTTGATTTTCAGTCCCTTTATTATTCGTCAGGGGCTATATACTTTAATCTATACCTCATTTACGTAAATTTCTTCGAAGGATAAATTCATGAAATAGCTTAAAATGTTTGAGTTATTTTTAAATTTTTATTTCTGAAATAAAATTTTTTTAACTGAATATTGTTATTCTTTAAGTTTGTTTATTTATAAAGTAATAAAATACGAAAATACTATTTCTCATGAATCTGAAGAAAAAAAACAATTCTACGTAATCTACTACATAAGAATTATAAAAACATTCACGTATACTTTAATTAATTATGCTAAAGTAACTGCCTATCTTATTATCTGTGCCATGAAACTCGAAAAATATCGAAAGAAATGAGAACTTTGGAGGACAAAAAAAAAAAAAAAAATATTGTAACTGTGAGTAAAAAAACTGAGTAATCATTTATTTTTAAGAGCAGAAATAAATTCTTGCAGCGAAAAAGCCATGTTAGTCTTGTCAACTCGCATTTGTTGCTTTTTAATAGAAGTTTTCATAAATTTAATGCCTAAAAAAATCTAACCCATTTGCTGTTATTTATTGAAATTAATTGTTACATGGCATTATTTAAGGACACATAAAAATGCAACAAACTTTATTTTTTAGTTAATTTTATTTATTTTTTTTTGTTGTTTTCTTTAGTGCGTTTTTTAAGACAAACATACTCGTACGTGCGAGACCACAAGAAAAGTATATGTGAGTAAAAGAATTCAATTTTATTTATATTTATTATGTGTAATACAAACCTGTAAAGATTATTTCAAAAATTGAATTCTTTTAATAAACCTTTTCAATATCATAATAAAAGGTTAGCATACTTAAAGCATTTTTGTGAAAAACTGTGGTAGGAGGTATATTATTATTCAATACTTATACATAGTTAAGTTGCAAATCTTACTGATTTCTTTTACGCTTTTCTGAAGTAAAAAGTATTACACTAGGCTTGCTAAAAAGTCAGGTTAAATAATATTCATTAAAAAATTAATTAAAGTTTGTTTTTAAGCTACCGTACACATTACTCAGATTTATTAAGCATAATAAATGTATTGTCAAGCGTCATGGATGCAACTTATATAAACTAAACTCAGTAGCGCAACAGCCCATGAGGGCCAAAGCTTTCTGTGCCAATCTCAATTTTCGAGATCTTTGCACTGCGATGCAGAAGCAGTTGTTCCAGTCATGTGGTCAGTCTGATGCCAAAGTAAATGAGCGACTATATTATAAATTACATTTCGTTCACACGTTTTTATCAGTAACGTCATGTTTAAATCTAAATTACCAATCTACAAATATCCGTACCATACCAATGGAAGAACTTTGAATCTCGACAGTTTTAAAGTAAAACACTCAGTCTACGAGAAGTGTTTTAGTAGCATCAAGTCTCGAGCCTACAATGCCTCAATGCAATGCCAACCACTAAATACTACCATGGCTACTTGTTTACAACACCCCCTGGATAATCAATTAAGATAGTGGTCTTCAACCTCCCGGGCTTCACACCGGTACCGGTCCACAAATCAAATGGTACCAGACATCCCTTGAAACACTGAACTATTTTCATTTCATTTATTGTGGTGTATTTCTCTCGAGTTTGTGCGACTTCTATAAAAATCAATTCATATTTCATGGTGTAATTGTATTTTTCTAAACAAATACAACTAAATTAAAATTATTAAATCTAAACAATCTGAAATGTATACTATCAACATCCCATCTTCAGCGGGCCGTGGTAAATTTATCAAATGTTGATGTCCGTGGCGATGTAAAGATTGGGGAGCACTGAATTAAAATACAAAATACGTTTTCACGCAAAGAACCTTGTTGGGATAAAAAATGAAAGGAAATAAAATGATCTCTAAGCTAAATGTGCGCCTTTAAAACATTTTTTCTCAGTTTTTATATGTGATGTATCTTTAATTCTATTTCTGAAATCCACAAAACTCTTAAAAGAATTTTATTACGTCTTTACAGAACTGAGATATAAATATAATTTTTTTCCTATTTCACATATCATGTTAGATGCATTTTATATATTTTCTGAGGTAAGTTTATAGCTCACACAGCACGCTTGTAAAATAACTTTCATAAAATCACTAAATTTAAGACTCTGAGTTATACATATCTGATTGTGAATTATTTAAGAAACATTTTCTTTTATGAGGGACCTATATATGTTTAATAGCTGTACTTCGGAACTAGATTGTGATGATTACTTATCTCATAAAGCGTTTCAGTTATTTTAGTGTTAAACACGTAGCTCGTTTGTAGGGATGATATATAAAATTTTACTGTTTTAAAACAAATAGAAATAAACTTAATATACTTAAGAGTAACGCATGGTTCGAGTTATAAAAATAATGAAGCATTGGAAAAAAACAAAACGAAAACATTCCTCCTTTTCTTAGGTTTTATATAATTGTATGGGAAAAAAAGAATATTTAATGCAACTTTCAAAATATTCTAAAATAGGATATTTTAAAGAAGCGCACTCATTTTATAAGTTCTTAGCGAGTGCACATGATTTGTAAACACAATAAATAAATGTGTTTCATCACTGAAAATAACTTTCTTCCAGTCGTTAACAGTTCAAGATTGGTATTTTTTCGCCCGGTGCTAGACGCTTTTCCATCATTCTCTGAGTTACAAGTTACGTAATCTTCGAGCTTGTTGCCTTACGACAACTTCCAGAAGCTTTTTGAATGCAATTAAGATATTCACACTTCAATACTATAGCTTAATAAACCCTTTCGAAGGTCTGTGCTTGACTTCATTGGATTTCTTTTGCTATTTCTGTTTAGAATTCACTAGTTCTTGGAGTAATTTTCTGTTTGAAACCACATTTTCATTTCCTTTTTAGAGAAAATGTTCCGGAATCTTGAACTGTTCTTAAAATTCTTGAAACACTTGATTTACCCCCACGAACTGCCGTATTTATATCTCTCATAGTCATAGAAGCGTGTTACGTAAGAGCGATTATTTCAGTACGCTTCCTCTGAGTAATATCTATCTTTGAACAAGCAAAAGTAACACGTGTTACACAGAATACAAAATTATAACCACCTGCTGCCGCACTGAAAGGCTTACAACTGAGCTACTAATAGAATAAAACCATTCAATTGAGTAAATTATAGTCAAAGTTGATCTGTCACGTCTAGGCATATACACTCATGTCCATAAATTAAGGATAATTCAGAATCACACAGAAATTGAACTCTAAAATAAAAATTTCACCTGTACAATTATCACATACAACTTGAAGAAGAATATGCAAATTACAGGAAACCACCAGATGGCGCGGATAGTACGTCACAATGACGAGAGTGTAAAATAGGGGTATATAAGGAATGGTGGCAAAAAAGTAAAATTGTTCACAAGCGCTTTAAAAGCCTTTCAGCTCAATAACCGCATAGTTATGGCACAAAAGAAGCATTTGGATGATTTTTTTACGTGGTAGAATTATCGGACGACTGGAATGTGGACGTACCCAGCTGGAAGTATCCAAGGAACTTGGATTCTCCCAGAGTGTCATCTCCAGGCTTTGGCAACGATTCCATGATGATGGTAATGTGAGTAGATGTTACAGCACAGGTCGCCCCCCGAGTTACAACGCCGAATGAGGACCGGTATTTGGCAGTTACTGCCAAAAGAAACAGACGGAGCACAGCATCAAACCTGTCTCTTCAGCTCTCTTCAGCTAATGGTACGACAGTTTCAAGGCAGACTGTGTACAGACGCTTAGGTCACATTGGTCTATATGCTCGTAGGTCTGTCAGATGTGTTCCCTTACCGCAACTCACTGTCACCTGCGATTAACCTGGAGTAGAGAGCATGCATTGTGGACACCGCAACAGTGATCTTGTGTGATGTTTTCCGACGAGTCCAGGTTTAGTTCGCAGTCTGATTCTCGCCGGACTTTCATATGGATCGCGCCAGGTACCCGTTACAACCAAGAGAACACCATTGAACGACACCGCTACGGTAGTGAAGGATAGCTCGTATGGGGAGGAATTATTCTTGGTTCCAGAACTGACCTGCATGTTCAGAGTGTAACGATGACAGGCCACATCTATCGGGATGTCCTTCTGGAACAACATGTACGTTTGTTTCGGGGCGCCATGGGTGCTGAATTTTTGTTTATGGATGACAATGCCCGTCCTCACCGTGCAAACATTGTAGACGAATGTCTTCAATCGGAGGATATCACCTGTATGGATTGGCCAGCATACTCACCGGACTTAAATCCAATAGAGCATGTGTGGGATATGCTTGGCCGACGAATTGCAGCCCGTCAACCTCCTCCCACGTGTCTACGGGAACTTCGGAGTGCATTGCTTGATGAGTAGTGTAATATTACCCAAGATCAGATTGATAATTTGATACTCAGCATGCGTAGGCGTTGTAGGGCTTGTATTGCATCGTCCGGGAGACATTCTCCGTATTAACCATCATACTAACCATGTTTTACTGTTTTTTGTAAATAGGTTCTTTTTTGAAATTGCTCCAGGGAGTAAAAATCGCAATTTTTATTAATTATGTCAAACATATAGCATCTTTTTTGCTTTTTTACCTTTTGTTTAATAAATAGACTTTACAAATAAGTCAAATTTGTTTTGCTTCTGTCTCTTTCTTTGTCTGAACTTCATTATCCTTAATTTATGGACATGAGTGTATAACCGATTTGTAGCAGTATGAGACATCAATGGTCCATTAAGGTCAATCACATACTAACTTAGACAAAAAAAATTATGTTTGTCCCAATTACTTCGAAAAGTATAGTATACATTAGAGTATATATATAGTATATTGTAATAATAAACTGAAAAATAACAAGACAAAATTATATAATCAACAAAACTAAAGGATAGAAACCAGATTCTAAGAAACATAACTATAAAATAAATGGGGGAAATTAATATTGTACTAGATTTAAAAAACGTATGTATAAGAGAAAAAAGCGTTAGAACTTTAAAATGGAAGAAACCAAAAGAATCTTTGGACTAAAATAGAGACGTATTATGATTTCTAAAGCTGTTACTGAATTGCTGAATTAGGACCAGCAAAATTAGGTTTAAGTGTACTTTACGGATCCACCTTCCCCGTACAGCAGAAATTTTCGATATAATAGAAAAAACAGACCCATGTTGAAAAGTTAAGCCTAAAACCAGCACACATGTATTTTGCATCCGACAGTAAAATAAAATTAAAATATGAAAGGAAAAGTTTCTTACAAAGACAGTAATATAAAAAATTATATATATATATATATATATATATATATATATATATATATATATATATATATATATTCAATTTTATGCTTTGAAAATCAAATCTCCTAATAATCCTCTTTATTAACTAATTTTTTTCCATCAGAAAGTTAATTTGTTAAAACAGTGGTTAAGCAAAAATTCAAAATTGCCTTGAAATAAATCTATGTTCTGAGACTTTAATTTTAATGGAAACATTTCAACATAATTATAATTATTAACCCAATTCCGCTTAGTTTTAAAAAGCAAATTTGACTTCTCTGAAAGCAAAAAAAGTACGTAGATGCTGCAGAATCTTTCAAACAATTTTCCTCGTAATGTAATATATTTGATAAATAATATTTATTACAAACTTTTACATTAGATAACCATATTCTTATCAAAAAAACATTCAAGAATAAAATATATTTTTACTATTGAGTATTTCCATAATTTTCACACATCATCAGCTATGCTTCAGGTGAATTCTTTCTTATAATTTCTGGTTGAATTGCGAAACTGTTTCCACAAATGAGAATGCAGCACTTCCATTAACCCACTTACAACAGTTAGTTTTCTTTTTAGCCGCGATAAACGTTACGATAACAACATGCTAGAAAAATATTAAATCGCTCCCTTACTCTCTGTTATGATTTGAAAGATATTCAAGACATGGGATTTCTGTAATCTTGAAGTGTTTTATTCAGAGCTGTTTTATGTATTTTGCTGGAAGTTTATTAACTATCAGTACAAAATTTGAATATTTTTCTTTGCCACATTTTCACAGAATAGTTGGGATATTTCTTCCGAGATTAAAGAAAGAATATATTCACGAAGGATTAGGCTAATATTTCTTGTTTGCTCATTAATTATCAAGGTATTTCGAGTTTGTGTATGGAAAAATATTCTAATGAAGTATAACTTCAAAATCCTTTATAGAATAGGAAAATTCATCAAGTGTTCGATACCTATTTTTATGGATAAATTTATGAATTTAAGTAATTAAAAAATCATAAGTAATGGTTATAAAATATGTGAAACAGGTTATAGAAAGGAAACCTGAAAATACCTCAAACACCTGGAATACAGAGTGCAACTTATTTATAGTATAATATTTGTGTTATTGCTTTAGAAACTGTTAAATTTTTGTTAAATTCGAAATTTCAAAATCAAAGATTGTATTTTGGGGATTTTAACTAAACCAAAATATCATGTACCGAATGTACCATGTATGTACCGAAAACTGGCATGTTTGTAACCGAAAGTGAAATTAAAACTTTGAAAATACATTTTAAATTCTGTTGTGCACATATAATGTAAATTTTATAAAAGGAATCAGAGCTTCAAATTTAGCTTTTCTAACCATATTAGTTTTATAGGTAACCAAACTAAATACATTTATGAAAATATTGTAATAAAAAATCTAGTCTTCGATTAATATATTAGAAGCAAAAAATAAATATTACACAAAAAAATAGAGAGTTCGGGGCTAAAGTCCAAAAACATAAAACTTAGAAAATATTGAAACAAGTATTATAAAAAAAAGTTTTTAAGTCAATTCCTACTTTTGAATGGATAAATAGAAAGTAATTTTACATATATATATATAGAGAGAGAGAGAGAGCAAACTAATAGTATGAATTGAAAAAAGAGCATGATTTGTCTGCATTGTTGTAACAATGCATACCTGGTTTGGCTAAAAAACCGGTTTTCTATACGCCAACTTTTGTCATTGTTTTAACAGTTAACTTGTTACAACAATGGAGATAAATCTAAATTGGCGTCAAAAACCAGTAATTAATGAATTAATATTTGAAAAGCTTTTTTAACATCAAGTGTCATCCTTACAAGTTTAAAAAATTTATTTGAACTTGATTGGATGAATAGAAAGCATTTATCAATTATTGAAAATTAGAACAAGATAAATATATATATAGAGAGAGAGAGGAGAGAGAGAGAGAGAGAGTACTCTAATAGTAGGAATTGAAAAAATAAGTTGCTAGAAGACCATAAAAAAGCAATCCACATACACTGATTAAAAATTAATATGTGTCATGGATAGGATTAAAATCTAAATTTACCTCATATTTTTAACAAAACACTACACACTTTTATGCTCTTCGTATTTGTCTTTAGATTTTTTTATATGAAATTAATATTTTCCTTTTCTGTACACTACGAAAAGAATTTATAAGGAAATATTTTATGAATTTAGAAATGATTATTTTCTACTTCTAAGGTTTTTTTTATTATTCCTTTATTTTTTTTCTTGCATTTCGTAGCTATAACTTCTAAGATATTTTTTTTTATTCTAATGGATAAAGTTATTAATAGTTAAATCGCTTAATAAACAAATTACCTTTGGGTTTTGAAAACTTATAAAACAACATGCAGTTTTTACAACCAGAAATGTCAACTAAATAATGATTAAATATTTTTTCGCATTAATAATTTAAGGAGATAACGTATATTCCATAATTAGTAAATATTTATTATCAATTGGTTTCCCAAAAGAATAATTTTAATCTTAAAAAATATTTATAGCAAATCAAAAAGATCTTGTAAGAAATTTCTTTTTTAATGTCTCTTTTTCCAATTTTTTTCAAGCATGCTACCCTTTCATATGCAAACAGTGGCCACGGTAGCATAGTAGCCAAGATTGTGAAATCGTTGTAGTAGTAGTATTTCTGTGATACTGTGGATTCGAATCTTTGAGCCACTAGAAACCTTTTACTTATCAAATATTCAAACATTCACTTCACCCTTTTGTGGGCCATTTATTTCCCTTTTGAATTTCTCGCAGTTTTTATGTTTACTAACAATTAATCAAATCAATAGCATTTAAGGAAATATATTTTATTGTGCCGAATTTTATGCTTACATTTAAATTTTAAGGCTGGGAAGAATGCTTCCCAAGGAGCTATTCACCGTCATAAAGAAAATTGAATTTAATCGTAATTATTTGCCATGAAAAGATGAGAAGCATGTTGCAAAGCACAAAGGACATCACATTCTGTACACATGTAGCGGGTCCTCTTTTGTTGTCCCTTTTTGCAACATTTCATACATCGTCTATATTTGGGAACCACCTTTGACATAGAATCTCCCACACTGGCTAAGTACACATCATTCGGAATTACACACTACTTTGCTTGGAAGCTAGCAGGGCGTCCTTTCCTTTTTCTTGAGAAATATCCGTCTATAGCTGACGAGCTAATGCTATACGAAATGTTAGCTGGTCTAAACTTCTGTTTCTTCTGTTCACTTGCCACAGTATGAAACTATTTATGATGGCAAGGTCAATAAAGGTCACCATTTTACAGGTCTTCTAATTTGGTTTCTTTTCTTTGATCGAAGCAATCAACCTCTCCCATGACATCGCTATATACAGCAACAGCTTTTGGACAAGGTATTTCTTTAATACCACCTTTTTTTATCCGATTTACAGATGGCATAATCGCTGGATTATGTGTAGTAGCCCAAAACTAATGCAGGAATTAGTCTTCTCAAAGTTAAATAGAAGGCCAGTTTATTATAAAAGGGTTATGCGCTTCCCACAGGTGTACTCGTATTTTTTAAAATCAGATAGATAGGAAGTAATCTTCCCAAGGCCCACGAAAGGGTTAAAATATTAATGCTAGTAGTGACTCGCGTGAAGAAGAAATGATGCTCATTACATATGTTGAAGCTCAAGTCCTCGCTTTGGCATGGTGAGAAAATTGATTTAAGCTTGAGAATAATATAATTTATTTTACTGAATTAAATTCGAGACAGTAAATAGGAAAAGGTAATTTCTACCCCATATTTATATAAGCCGTACAAATATGTAATAAAAAGTAGCAGGCTACATCTATTGCATGTAATA
Source organism: Trichonephila clavata (assembly GCA_019973975.1). NCBI lineage: Eukaryota > Metazoa > Arthropoda > Arachnida > Araneae > Nephilidae > Trichonephila > Trichonephila clavata. Next base: position 26,125 of record BMAO01001284.1, read on the forward strand.
CTGTTTTTTATTATTATGTTTGTGTAATGGGCAAAACTCATGACGGTCATATGATAAAGCCTATTACGTGTTCTTTATTGAATTCAAAACACACACACAGACACTGAACTTTTACATGTTGTTATGTTTGTAAAATTTAGATAAAATTTCAAATTCCATGAATCGCGGTAGAGATATTTTTATTTTTCATATATATATATTTAAAAAATTCATCAAAACATTTTTAAGATTAAAAAAATCTAATATTAAACGTGTACATATGAAACAAATGTATGTTGTTTATTTGTGTGCGTTACTAGCTTTGACATACATATATTTTTTTAAAACAAAGTTTCTACAAGAAACAAATGACAGCAACAGAATAGCGCTTGGACTAATTGTTTGCAACCACGTGCTTGTAATTATCATGTGAATATAACGTTACATGAATTTATGAACTGATTGATTGAAAACACGTGATTATAGTTATCACGTGACTATGATGTCACTTGAATTTGTGAATTGATTTTCTGGAAACCTGGTAGTTATTATGCGACTTTGACATCACATGAATTTAACCCATTGTTTGAACAAGTAATCTATAAATACATGAACAAGTACATATGCATCAAGTATTTGCACGAAGCAGCGTATGATACTTTCAAAAAATGTACAATATGTTTCTTTTTACCTTAAAGAATACTTAAGAACTCGCTAAGCTTTTAAAGAGGTCCTAATTCTTTATTTTAAATTCCTGGCTCTTTATTTGAATTTATTTGAACTCCCACATCTTGCGCTACTTATAAAATTCGATGTAGCTATTGTTAAAATTAATCAACAATGTTAAGATTCCAGACGGCTTGAAAAAAATCAAATGGATTAGCTAAGACGCTTGCTAATGTATTTGATTAGATTATTGGGCATGAATTAAGCCATTAGAGTTTTTCTTTTCTTCCCTCTCTTTTTCAGTTCCCTAATTGCTAGCAAGCCATTAAGAAACTCAGAGGCATCGAACAACTTGTAGAGAAATAGGTTGCAGTAAAAAAAATTTCGGAAGGAAAAAGTGCTAATGCCTTTGGACAGTATTATTTTTATTTTCTTGTATTTAACAGGTATCAATAAATCCCAAATTTAGATGTCTAGATGCAACATAGAATTTTTTTTTAGTTTTCTTGTATACTTATACAAAAACCTGCTGTTATTTCTTTTAAAATTATCTACTATAGATAACTTTCATTATTTTTGTATATCAGTTTTCAGATACATTCATCTTTTTCCGATATGACCTTAAAACAAAACTTCATATATTGAGAGATGATATTAAAAATGAATAAATTAAGAATACTAATTTTCTATACTTACATACATAACTTTGATACATTGTACTACAATTAGAGAAGAAAAACAATTGTTCATCCACAAGGTCTATCCTCTCTGAGTTTTTCCGTCTAGTCGAATTGGCACTTTGAGAGCTGTAACAACTCAACACTGCAAACGAACGTCACTTCTAAAGGGCATATAAAGAGTCAGAGAAATAGAGAATTTGAGTTGTTGCTTTGTGAACAAAATAACTGGCACAACAATCAAAGGCACAAGAAATATAGCCCTTTAAGCTTCACAGAAACTCAGAACCTGCTCTTCCGGGAGGTTTCGCCTCCCTTTCTAAGATCCTATATTGATTCCTCAGTGGGACTGACGAGAGTTTTCTTCCACCTTGATTTGAGATCCACTGTTGACAAGCAAACTCACCATGAAGATCATCTTATATTGCTGGCTTTGAAAATTATTAGCTGCATTCCTAAAGATGCAGTACAGGTCTATACTAATGGTAGTCGTAAAGAAGATCGTACAGGCAGCAGTATTTTTATTAGCCCCCCCCACCACCACCACCATCAAACTACAATAAAACAAAGCAATCCTGACACTTACTCTGTCTTCAGGAATGCATTAATTGCGATTAATATAGGGTTTGATACTATCATGTCTTATAATTGTGATTTTGGGAAACTATGAATTTTATGAGACAACCGCAGTGCTCTACATCGTCTTAGTGGCTGGTCCTCCGCAAACGATGAAACCAGCATTTCTATTCTGCTCAAACTGAGGAAGATCTCTCAGACCCATGATGTCCACCTCCAATGGATACCATCACATGTTAACATTAGAGGTCATGAGGTCGCTGATAGACTGGTCAAAAAGGATAATGATTATGAAGCGACTGCTGGCACTTGGCTCACTTATCAAGAACTGTACTCTAATGCAGTATGTAAACTAAATTTAATATGGCGCATTCCACCTGCGCACCAATGATACACAGGAATATCCCCCGGCTCTCTGCCGGAAATCAAATGTGACCGTGGCTCCCAGACTGCTCTGGCTAGACTAACAAGTGGTCACTTGAAATGTCTTTCCTGTGATAGCGGTAGAAAAATACACCCCACTAGTAAGAGATGCTGTGATCATCCAGCTTCACCGGATCACATTCTGAGATGCCTCGGATTTTCTAAGGGGGGCTTAACACCCGATCTCCTTATTATCATAGATTTTTTGGTGGTCAACAACCTTCTGGAGCTGATCTGGAGGAAGGACTTGACCCCCCCCAGGGTGTTCTCCTTCTAAATTCGGATGGAGCCGAGCAAAATCGTACTGTCACCTGTATGGGGCTCAAGGCTACGGCCAAAAACAGGTGTACATCTAGAAATCGAACCTGTCTCAGGCTCTGAAAACTTTTTTTCCTTCCCTTGGGGAAGGACAAGACAACAGCAAATCATTTCTTGTTCTATTTAATGGCTTCTCAATACTTGCTATCTTCGGATTCCCCTGGAACTTTAACGATAAGTAAGATCTCCGCCTCAATCAATATGAGGAAGAGGTACTGCGACATGTTTTATTCATTTTATGCCCTTACTTTATATTTTTTCAGAAATTTTAAAAGTTAATAAAAATGGATAATGAATCTCAGATTACAAAAGGAGTAACAGCGTATTTGAAAGCCATTCATTCGCTGTAATGATTACTTCATACTGTGAAAATATTAAGGTTTGTGGTGTTGTAATTCAAATAATATTTAATTTGTGTGCGTGCTGTACGTGTAAGTGTGGGTGTAGGTGTGTGCGTGTGTGTGTTTAAATTCAAAGCTTCTCCAACACTATAATTTTTTTTTTGAAAGAGCATTACTACCATAAGGAGTTTTTATACTAGAGATAGAGTATTCATATGAGAAATCAATGAAAAATATGCATAAAAGTTTGTTGTAGTGTGCAAAAATATATATCTTATCAAAAGAGAAAATGTGGGCGTGGAACGAAACACATATCACAACCATTATAATTCAGTGAGTGGCACACAGAAGATGAAATCAAGGATTGAAACGTTTTAAAATAAGTTTTAAAAACAAAAGATAGAACATGTTGCACAGTGGTGTTCCCTTTAAACAGTAGGAGTGTAGCACATTTGTTTACTATTATAATTTTCTCGCGTTTTTTTATGTAATATTATAATAAATAATACATTTATTTTCAGTTCACAAAATACCCTTTATTTTAAAAAAATTAAACGAATTTTTTCACGAACAGGGCCGTGTTTACCGCTTATGATCACAGATTAAAATGATACGTGTGACTCATTTCGTAATCTGAACTGCTAATAACTTTTAGAAAACAAGGTTGGAAGAATCAATATGAATTCCAATGATAATCAATCCCATCCCCTCTAGATATTGTTACAACAAGAAGGTGTTCTTTTTCTTTTCATCGACAGTTAACAGATGGAATGTTAACTGTCGATTTTCTCATCCATGAAGTAAAATTCGAATCAATAAAGATGAAATTCCGAATGGATAACTCAAACAATCGAAGAAAAGCATATTCGATCGTGTTTCGTGTAAAGTAAAAGAAGGTTTAACGAGTGATGATACTGTCTTTCACACGCAATGCCTCAAAACGAACGTGTGAGGAAATAATGAGTTAAGTATTGAAAAAGCAGTTTTGCGAGCATATTACCTAGTGTTTCCCTGCACGCTTTTCTCACGTCTCATCGATTCGATTGATGAGGTTAGATAGATTTTCGAATACGGATTTGAAGCACGCAGATGGGATGCATTATTTAGAATATAGTAGTACAAATAGGTTAATATATTGTGCTTCTGTATCGCAATATACGAAGGAAGCCGGATGGGTAGTGTAGTTGGTTTGTCTTTGAACCTGTACATCCAAGTTTGCGGGTTCAATCCCGGCCGAAGTCGATGTATTTTCATGATGCAGAAAATCGACAGCGCTCTTGTCGTATAATTATTCAGCATCTTAAGGATCCATAGAGTGCATGTTTGGCTTGGGTGCTCTAGTCAAAATGAAACTCCTGGTCCGATTTCGCATTGTCAGACCTCAGGTGCCTCCCTCTGGAGAGGAAACAAGAAAAAGGAATCTTACCTAAAATTGCATTTAAAAATGCATAACCAGCACTCAATCTGAAAACAATAAACAAGTTATTGCCAGATAAGATATATATATAAATATACACTGACTTAATAATTACTTAAAAGTTTAATTTTATATCTTTTTCTGCAAATTATAAATCTAAAAACTGTATTTGGAAACGAGTCTTATTTCATCTCGCATTAAAGAATTAAAACTTATATTTTGACAGATTTATTCTTGATTCCACATTAAAACGATTAGACCTTGGAGTGATTTATTCGTGATTCCTAATGAAAAAATATCTTTTCGCTTATACGTGGGCACGTGTAAGATATTAAGATATTCCTTCATTCGGTAAGGCTACTGACGGATGAAACTTTTCCCTAAAACACTAAAGAATTTTCTAAAAATAACATATTTCCCTTCACTTGAACACGTGGTTATGTTTTAACCATTAAGTAAAAAGGGAAAGATTTCACTCTTGATTGGCTGGCGCTAGATGGAGAGAATGTTGAATTCTCTGTTCTGATCTAATAAATCTGACCTAAATAAATAGTCATTTGATTAATATCGTGAAATTACACTTGCCACGACTACAATCACAAAATACAAATATCTCTTTAAGTTATATATACTAGGTGAGAACAAATGATGAACCCGATTTTAAAAATCACATTATCAGAGCTACAGCTTATATATTACAATAAGTGTTACTTGAATGTAAAAAGAAATATATCAAGTCCCCCCCCCTCCAATGATTAACAGTATATTTAAGATTGCTGTGTTTGAAATCCAAACATGCGACAATCTTAGAGAAGAGTTTTTGCGAATTAGAGAATGCACATTTTTTTTCCAGTTTTTTCTGTGCAACATGCATTTAGAAATTGCTTTAGAAAAGAAGAACCAATCAACAAAAGCATTCTGTGATGGTGTCGCCAATTTAGGAAAACAGGTTGCCTGGGGGGGGGGAAGCAGTGGCCTGCCAGAAGTCTCGGAAGAAGCAGTGCAGAGAGTGAGGCAGAGTTCTGAGAGTTGCCGCCTGCAAACTTGAAATGTCCCAGAAAACGGTATGAAAAATGCAATGAAAAAAATTCATTTTCAAGCCGCATCATTTACAGTTGACAGACACAACATATAACCGAGGACGACAAGTAAACATTTGTGCAGCATTACGAACCACTGATAGAGTGATGATAAAAAATGTAGAGAATGAACTGGATTATATATTGGAGATATGCCGCATAACAAGAGGTTTCACACATCGAACATTTGAAACACAAAAAAACTTGGTATAGTGTTTAGCGACACTGATTGTTGTGCTGTAGGACCTGGGTTCGAATCCCGGAGAAGGCATATGTATGTGTAAATGTAAAGTGTCATCGCGGCATGGGAGTACTCTAAATAACCGTTGAACTGCAAGTCTGCATTCGTGTATCACTTATTGAAATATGTGCAGTAGTTCCGATAATACAATTCTTTACAAATAATATTTTTTTTAAAATTTAGTCAATTCTTACTTAGATCAACAAAAATAATTTATTTTAGTTACTTTTTATTAAATAGTTACAATTAATATAAATATGTATATACATATGACAGAATCACAACATTAAGTGGCAATTAATTTTTATTAATTATCATTAAAGTATCATTAATTAACATTAAAGTGTCATTAATTAACATTAAAGTATCAGTTTAGTATCATTTATTAACATTAAAGTATCAGTTTAGTATCATTTATTAACATTAAAGTATCAGTTTAGTATCATTAATTAACATTAAAGTATCAGTTTAGTATCATTTATAAACATTAAAGTATCAGTTTAGTATCATTTATTAACATTAAAGTAATATTATTATCATAAAGTATATCATCCAAAACAATCGTGTATATAAAATTTCAGTTCAACTGAAGGCTTTGAAACGTGAGGGGAAAAAATCTTTTAAAGTTTTGAATCAAGTCTCTAAAAATTAAACCAACGTGGTTGTATGAGTAATTCTTTAAACAATTTATTTCAGTCAATTAATTTTAATTAATTATAATTAAATTATCGTATTGTTACCGAATGCAATAGTGTATAGAAAATTTCAGCTCAAATGAGCGCTTTAAAATGTGAGGGAAAAAACTTTTTCAAGTTTTGACACAAGTCCCCCAAATGGTCGCTACGTCGCCAAAAATGATACCAACGTGGCTGTATTTTTAATTCTTTGAATAACTAGTTTTAATCAATTAATTTTTATTAATTATAATTAAACTACTGTTTTATCATCCAAAATAATCGTGTATATAAAATTTCAGCTCAATTGAGTGTTTTAAAATGCAGTTTATTAACGATTGAAAATTTGAACAAGATAAACATATATATATATATATATATATATATATATATATAAAGAGTGTGAACTAATAGTAGGAATTGAAAAATCGGGTCCATCATTTGTACTCACCCTTTATATACTATATATAAATTGAAGAAGTGAAAGCAGTAATATATCTTGTTTTGTGCATGTGATAGCATCACAATATTTAAATAAAAGGATTTTTTATTTGCTTATATTTAAACCCATTTTCATCACGTTCTCATGTAAAAAAAAAAAACATCTTTAACGTAAATTCATTAATTGCAAGCCACCTTTGAAAATACACCACAACAATACATTTTTCTCATTCCGATAAACAAGAAAGATCATAAATAACTACTGAAAGAAATATATTATGATCGAGCGACTCTTTTCAGTTGTTTATCATTCTTTTTGCTTCAGTGCTCAACTCTGGTAACCTAGCAACGGAAACTGTCAAAACAAATGGTTCGTTCAATTCATATTTATATTCAAAACAAAAACAGCTCTCCAATGGAATTAAATTTAAAGGATTTGTTACAATAATTTCTACTGTACAGATAAACTTTGTTCTGATAAGGTGATATTAGCAGTGAGATAAATATATCTCTTAATAGAATAAAAACGCAATTATTTATTTTAAATTTCTTAAGTATTTAAGTATTGAAATTAAATGATTAAAAAGCAAAAAAAAATTACTTATAATGCTTTTTCTGAATAATATTTAGTTCGATTGACTATATGTTCGTCAAATCTGTTTTCTCTCAGATTTTATTTTATTTTCATGTCTTCCGAAATGTACTAGAACTTTTTAATCAAAAATAATCATACTTAACATAAAATCAATTTCATTCTAAATCCATTGGAATATTTGCCAATTTCTGTTAGTAAAATAATAAAATAAGCTATACATTTTATAAATTAAGGTGTCTAACAATACATTCGGAACTGAAACTTTGAAAAAGCGTGTAAAAGAATAATTTTTTTTAAAGTTTAGAGCCAATTGAATTAAATTATAAATGTAAAATTATTTTAATAATATTATTTTAAGAAAAACAATTTTTTTATTTGAATATTCTACGTCGAATACGTAAGCGTATATGAGTGTAGTAAAATGTCGGTACGTATTGCTATTTCATTTTTGCAGTATTTTTTTATTTCGTTCATTTCTTTTCATGAAATTCGGCAAAATATACAAAATATGAAAATTCTCTTAATTTTGAATACCAGTGTATTTGCTTATAGCACATCATCGGTTACTTATATTTTCAAACACCTGGAGGAAAAATTCACTACATAATGATTATATGCCTTCAAACCTCCGAAATAAATTAATGTGATTTTTCCAAGCTATTTAAAACTCACTTTCGTGATCTTATTATAAAGGATTTGTAAGACTTTTTTTTCTTTTACCTCTAGAATAAAAGTTTCATCCCAAACACCCAAAAAAAATAAATGAATGTAATCGTTTGCGCATGGCTAACGGGATTTTCTTAAAATTTTTAACTAAATTAACTTTTTTTAAAATAAGCGAATCTGTGTTATAAGCAACCTCCTTTAACTTCAAAAAAGTTAAGAAATTTCTTCGGTTATACACAGAAATATATGGTAAATAAAAATGTAAACATTAGTATGTTAATAACCATTAATTTAAAAACTAAGTTCAGGCATAAATTTCTTAAAATTAATAAATTTATGAAATAATATTCCAAACGATAATCACTAAATAAACTTTTAACATATTTTTAGCCATAACCATTCTTCTACCAGCAAATCACTTTACAATAAGATAATTGAAAGTCCGTGCCGCTTTTAAATAAAAAAGAATTCAGAAATCCTTTCCCAAACCTCTTTTGTTCCTCTTTTCCCCATCTGTTCGAAAGTCCTAACCGTAAAATCTAATTTAGCATCATTGGTGCCAACATCAGACTTTACGAGGTGCTTAAACTCACCCCTAGACTCCAAAAAGGGTGAGGTTTGCATGTAAAACGGTTTGCTTTCTTTCGGCGAGATTACTTGAAATTAGATTACGCGTTTGTCGTAAAATTTACGATTGCTCGCGGTGTTCGACTTCGAGAGAATCAGAACTCTCGTAAATTTTATTATCTTAGTAGATTCTAACAGATTATGCACTTTTCCATGTACAGAAAAGGTTCTAAATGATTTTTTTTTACTTTAAAATGGACTATAGTGCATTGGAAAGAGCAAAAGGAATTCTCCAGTTTGTAAAATTGTAATTTGCTAATGGTATATTTTTGATCAGATTTTGTATTAAGATCTGTTACTCGAATAGTTTTCTTGATTAATTTATTTTTAGATTTAATATAAATAGATTCTTTTGGTGTTCTTGTGCGAACATACTAAGATAATTGCAATGTGTGTGTTAAAACTATGTTGTCTCGTAATCAATATGTGTAACTTTGTGATTTAAAGATTTATTTCATTGTAGTTCCAGATGATTCTAAAAACGTCACCAATGCATAGCAATAATTACCTTTATTTATTTTTATAGCTGTATTTGCTTCGCAATATGCATTGTATGCTAAATTTAAATTTTTGAAATATTTTTTTAAAAATTGTAATGCATTTTTCGATAATTTTTAATTTTAAATTTTTTTCAAAGAAATTACTCAGACAATTTTTAGGAAACTGAGAGAATATTTAGTTGAATTATAAGGATCAAACAAAAGGGCAGAGGAAAACACTTTTCAGGCATCGTCCACGTTCGAGGAGCAAAAAACGTAGTTATTCGAATATCTAAGGTGAAAAAAATAATTCTATGCATGTGTGATAAAAAAAATCTTTCTGAAAGAGGGATTTAAAATTTCATTCCTGGCTTCGATAAAATTCATATAAAAAATACCATTAAGACGAATGAAATGTGAAGAAAAATTTTAACCAAATTATTACTAAACAACAAAAGGGAAAAATCACAATGATTGAAGCAAGAACATCTTTTCTTTCCAACGCTTTATGCGTATAATACTTACCTTGAGTTATCATTCGAGAGTTGCACTGAAGAGCCATAGAAACCGGTAAAGCAGGTTGTATGCTATATGGTTATGGTATGAGTATATGGTATGCGTAATGGAGATATTCAACCAAGCAGCGTAGCGCTTTGCGGTCTACAGTGCGTATTTAAGACAACAGGTATTTGAGGAGGTTGTTACATCGATTCTTGCTATTGCAAGGGCTGGTTAAGAAAATTCAAGTTAATTTCAACGGGGACTAATCGTCGGCGCACGAGAGATGGCCACGGCATTTCCGAAGTAGCGATAAAATTTGGCTTTTAGTGCACGACCATTTAAAGAGTGTACCACAAATATCAGGTTTCCGATAAAACTTCGAATCTCCGACAATAAGCCTCATCTGTTCGTAGAATATTTCATTGCTTCTTGGTGGAATGGCTTTCTCGAACAGCTCACTATATATAATAAGGATTTTTCTACTTCTCAGGTTATGTTTCTTCCTTTTATTGATCATCCTGCAGTAACGTTGACACAATTTATACTACTTTACATTGTGCTGCAAATATTGCCAAGTTACACGGCCGAAGAACGTGTTTAATTACTTTTGATCAAACTCTCTACTTTAAAGCTCGTGGAATAGTTGCTGCATCAGATGCTAACTCAGAATTTTGTAAGATTGTTGTTAAATTAGGAGGTTTTCATATGCTCATGTCCTTTCTTGGATCCATTGGATATATAATGGACGGAAGTGGGCTTAAAGAAGCTCTAGGTAAAATATATGCTGCAAATTCAGTCGATAAAATGTTGAATGGTCACGCTTAACCAAGAAGTATCAGAGGTCATACATTATTACGACTTGTATTATCAATGATGATCTTCGAAGGCATTAAGATTGAAAATAGTGTGTTAAATGAGTTAACTGAACAAATCAATTGCCGAAATGTTTCTTATGAAGGTGTTGAAGAGTGTGTAGGTAACTCAAACTTATTTACCGATCCATTTCAGAATAAACTGAATGAATTAAAAGCTCGATGTCCTACAGCACAATTATGGGTACAATATTTCGAAATGGTATCAATAGCACTCGACTTCATTCGCGCTGAAAGACTGGGATTTTTCAAAAAGCATCTTAATGCTGTACGAAGAATACTGCTGTATTTTCACACTAGTGGTCATTTTTTGTATGCGAAGTCTGCTTATTTATATCTTTACGATATGATCGATATCTAAAATACAATGGATGGACAGACACTTAAGAACTTTTAAAATGGATTCTTCACCGTGAAACGAACAGAGAAATTTTATTTTGGTACATGGACAGATATTGCTATCGAACAGAGTCTAATGAAATCTATGAAGACAGATGGGTGAGTATCTCGCGGTCGAAGTACGCAAGAAAGTGCTTTAGGTACATGTGCGTTTGCTATGTACGCTACAAATACAATTTATGAGGAGAGGGAGAAGAATTATACCATTTCTTTAAACTCAACAACACGTTAATGCTAAGGATTCAAGAGTAAAAAGAGATAATACTGATGTAAGTAAACTAGTTGAATGGTTTACACTTCATAATCTCTTTCTAAATACGCAACAATTGGTATCTTTAGTTTCTGCAATGGTAGGGAATGATCAAATTAATTGTCACAAAGCCCATGAAACCTGATTAGAATCATTGGTAAAGATAACTGGCTTAAAATTTAACGAAATAAAATTAAAACGATCCGGTATGTGTTTACCGCTTTCGGTTGTCAAAAAATCTGTCAGAATTAAAGGTTGTAGAGTTTCAATTAATCTATTGCTACTCTTCCAAAGGATCATTGAAATCAAACAGTTTGAATGTAATATTCAAGAATATCTCCAATATGAGCTACGACATATCCATCTCCTTTATTTAATAATTATGGCATGTGAAAAACCACGAAAGTGACATCATATTACAACATGACTCCTGTCGATTTAGACTGCGATGAAAATAATGTAACATACATTATCGATGGTAGGTTTCTTCTGCATCGCGTCGTATGGAGTAAAGACGATACTTTTACGATAGTTTAGATAAATACGTAAAATATTTACAAAAAACGTTATGATTCAAAAATTATGGTTGTATTTGATGGATACTCGAACTATAGCAAAACCCTAAAAGCAATGGGACAGCTAAGAACTGCTGCCTTATCAAAATCGAATGAAGTTTGTATCGACAAAACAATAATCGTATCAATTAGCCAAGAGAAATTTTTGTCGAATCGATGTAATAAAAAAAATTTTATTAACATGTTGATTGCAAAATTAGAATTTTTTGATATCACGACAAAACAGGTCAGAGATGATGCAGATGTTCCTATCGCAGAAACAGCTAGTGAAGAATCGGAACATCTCAGGGCTGCCGTCATAGTAGGAGAAGATAGTGATTTGCTCGTCATTTTGATTGGACGTATTCAAGCACATTAAGAAGAAGTGTTCTTTAAAAAAGTTGGCAAATGGAATGTTAAAGCTCAAAAATACTCTTCCAAAAGTTTTGATAGGCTATGACACAAAATCTGCATTTTTTTAAAAATAGAAAAATATCTTTCATTAGAATATTAGAGAATGTTCCGTATTTGGATCAACTAGCTCAAGTATTCCAAGAAGAAAACTGTCATGTACAAACATTACATGAAAATGGAGTACGAGTCTTGTTGGCGATATACAATGCTCCAAAATCTGAGAACAGTATTGATAATCTTCGTTACACTCAATTCATCAAGTCAACAAAGCTCAATAAACCGTGCAGTTATCCAATCTTCCACCAACAAGTACAAAGGCTCATCAACACATTAGTAGTGTATATTATCAAGTTCAAATTTGGTTAGGGAATGATTTAGAACCCCAGGAATGTGGTTGGATTCTGCGGAATGAATTCTTGGAATCGATTACGACAATATTACCGCATGCTCCCGATGAATTACTCAATACAATATTTTTTTCAACTGCAAAAATGGTCGTGGTTCACGCTGTGGATGTAGCTTGTGGATGTAGCAATGTTCTTCAGCTTGTGGACAGTATAATGGGTAAGCTTGCTTCTATGCTTCACGACACGAGAGCGATTTCGATGAAGATTGTACTTTCGACCCCGAAATCCTTCTAGATTTGGAGACAAATACCCTTCACAACGAAAATAATGAAAATGAATTGGAAATTTTGTATGACCGGAAGACAATCAAGAAGAGGAAGAAAGAAAAATAACATTCATGTGTGTGTTTGTGTTCGTCTTATTATTAAAACTTTTGTGAAACCTCTTCACACATCCTAATTTTGATTGTAATAATTTTCTAAAACGATATTTCTAAATGAAAACATAATTAAAAATTACTTGCTTTATTTTTTCACTACTTTAAATGTAATTAGTATATACAATAATAGAATATAATTTAAAAAATACCTTAAGCAGATATGTCAACAACTTTTGAACTACGCGAACATGTAAGTGTTATAAAAGAAATAAATACTTGCTGAATGAAAATTATTAATAAATGTAATGTAATAATAAATAAAAAATGCCAAATGTTTGTAACTATATATATATATATTGTTAAGATTTATACTATTTATACGGCGTATTATATCATATGACTAACTGTTGGCCTTGCGTTATGCTGTAGATAGTTAAGCGCTCCGCGTTCAGCGCCCTCTATCTCAAAAACGGTTTGATGTATAAAAAAATGTTTCAATTAAATTTATAGAAAACTGTATTCTCTACAATATTTATAATAAATGTAAATACCATTAAGCCATAGGAAACGAGATATTTGCAAGGTACCACTTTTCTTGATCTTTGACCTTGAATGTCTTAAAACGCGGACACGAGATTTTATGAGACTTTTGAGACAACATTTAGAGTAACAAAATAAAGGTCTATACAAGTTTTCAGCTTATTATCTCTCATTCCGCAGTGAAACCCTAATATGACTGGACTAAATAGTTTTGGCTCGAAGTTCACATTTTAGAAGTGGAGAACACCGAAGAGCCACACCTTTTTAAAATGGATTGCATTCATAATTTAACATCTCAAAAAGGTACCGTAAAAAAATTATAGTTTGAAAAGAACTAAAAAACACGCTTTTATACTGAATTGAACTAAAAAGTAAAAAATATAATTCTTAATAAAGAATGAAATGATTAACGAGAAAAGTGGTGGTAAAAGCGTGGTGGGCTTTGTACTGCATTTTTACACTAATTCAGGTTTTCGGAAAAGAAGTTAGAAATTATAACAATTGGTACACTTATAGAACACCCCACACTTTTACCCCAATGACATTCATTTTCTCGTTAATCATTTTATTCTTTATTAAGAATTATTTTTTTACTTTTTAGTTCGTTTCACTATAAAAGCGTGTTTTTTTAGTTTTTTTCAAACTATAATTTATTTTTCATTTTTTAGTTCAAACTACAATTTATTTTTCATTTTTTAGTTCAAACTACAATAAAGCGTGTTTTTTAAACTGTCATTTATTCATTGTTGAATTTATCCTTGAGTTTAATATTTGAAGCTGGAATTACGTGGCAGTGGAATTAGTGTTGCTCTTCAATGGATATTAATTAACGGGTCTGAAGTGTGTTTATTCTTTTCGTTTGCGAGGCCTCGGATGAGTCCCGTATTGTTAAATTAGATTCCGTCTCTTCTGAACAGGTCAAACAAATAAAAGTGCGTTAAGAAGGAAAAATTCGAATTAAAAAAAATTTTAATGTACCATGCTTTATAACGGAGTAAAAATTAAAAAATTCCTTCTTTTCGTTTTTGTTTTCTTTTTTCACATTTTCATGCATTGTCATCCACTTCTGAGCTATGGTCCAAATTTCAAGTATCTAGCTCCTCGGCATGTCACACAGTTTAAAATCAATTACAAAATTCCACCCGGACAGACATTAAAGAAAGCGAGTTAATAAAAACATGGTAATATTAAGTGTCAATCGTTTTTTCGCCTTATAAACGTGTTTCTTTCATGTTAATTCGTATCATCATTTCCAAACGTATTGCTTTATAAAAATAAAAAATATTTAGCAGTTAGAACGTAAATTTTTTTTTCACATGCCGAGCCTTTGTTTTATATTCATTTTCAGAAAAATGTTTATATTATGGTAAAAAATTGCTAACACACACCCACCCTCCATTTTGTCAGACACAGAACACTTTTTTTGTTTGCTTTATTTCTATTAACCGCAAGTGTTTTTATTCCTGCATATAATTAGCTTTAAATTCAAAACACTCGTTTCAGGGTTACACCTTATTCTTTTAGTCACTAAATCTGAAATTAGTCGCCAAATCTGGAAATGATGTATGAAATTAGTCGCCATATCTGAAAATGGTGTATGGAACTAGTCTCCAAATTTAAAATGATATATGCAGTAAGTCGCCAAATCTGGAAGTGGTATATGGAATTGTCGCCAAATCTGATTATCCTTATTCATGACGATCCTGAAAAGAACAATGGAACAAAATTATGAAATTATTGTATTGTCATCGGTCCTTGACAAGTGTGCGAAATTTCGAATGAATCCGATCTTTTTAAGTGGGTAAAAATCGAATTCTAAGATTCCGTTACATGCAAGTGAAACTTATAAAAGCGTGTTAATTAATCAATTCAAGCTAAATAAAACAGTTGCAGTTTCTTTCAATTTAATTTACTGTGCGATCTAGCTGCACAAGGACATTTAATTTTAGAATCAGTTAAATGAGACAAATGTACCCTACCTCACTTTCCTGCATTTTTTTTAAAATCATAAGGTGAGATTGCTAGTTGAAGTTCTCATCACAATCTGCAAGTTAATGTCAGCCAACTTGCATCTATATTTACTCTGTTGTTGATCGTCATGTCAGAAAACTTTGAAATATGTTGACTGAAATATAGAGAACATTTTCTCTCTATTTGGTTTACTGATTGTGTTAGTGGACAACAAAAGAACTCCTTGAGGGCCGGTAATTGCCCTCCCCTGCATTACGCAATTCCCGCCCCCTCTCCCCTTGAATACAACAAAAATATTTATCTTCCTACTCATTTCAATAACACTGCTATTCTCTTAAGAATAAAAAGGGTTCCTGAATCTAGAATTGTTTATTGCTTTTTCACTTTCTTGACTTTGGAAGATGTCGTTTGTTTCAAACACTACATTTAAATGCAACAAATCATTAAATACTTGAGAAGTAATTATGCAAGTCATGTATCACCTTTCGCTTGCAACAAAATTTACGACTAGAGAATTAGATAAACAGTTTTCATTTTTTTTTTAAATTGAGATTAAAATTTGTGGTGATTTTTTTTTTCCCAAAAAAAATCTTACGTTCAAGCAACTTCAAAGTACTTTGGATTAATAACACAAATTTCGATACCCGAGTTAACTAGCACA
Organism: Trichonephila clavata; assembly: GCA_019973975.1. Classification (NCBI taxonomy): domain Eukaryota; kingdom Metazoa; phylum Arthropoda; class Arachnida; order Araneae; family Nephilidae; genus Trichonephila; species Trichonephila clavata. The sequence goes on from BMAO01001284.1 coordinate 42,212, forward strand.
TTAATTTCATTCCCTGCAATATCAACTTTAATACATTGAAGAGATCGGAAAATGAAATCTCTAAATTTCAAAACAGGAGTCTTAATTTTTCTACGAATTCACCATATTTTTTCTCTGCGGTTACATTTTTTAATGAAAGAATAAAGTATCCAGGTTTAGTTTTGGCTCGTTGTGGAGACGATTTGGTAAAATGTGATAATTTACCACATATATCAGTTCCTTTTCAAACATATATGTGAATTTGAGCCATATGACGATAATGAATTTTTTCTCAATAAACATCATGTGCATAATTCAATTTTGAAATTATCTGAATGCAACTTTGAGATAAGTTGCACGTGTTACTGTAAAATACGTAATATCACTGACGTTTGGATAAACTATGTTAACTAACTTACAGAATTAATTTACGTCATATGTACTTCATACATTACGCTTGTACAGATACACCATGCGCTACTTAAAAAGATATTAATCCAAGAGTTAAACCTCTATCAATACTAATTTCATATGTAGCGGGAATAGATATTAATTAATAAAGCTTTCAATTTAAATAACTTTTTTTGGCGAAACTTTTTTCAACTGTCAGTTTACTGTTATTTATCCAATGTCATCCTTTTGTTATTATTTTAAATTCTTCTGACAATATACACTCATTATCCTTTATTCTCAGTTCATTATATGTATTTGTTTCAACATGTATCTATTTAAGAGTAAAAAGCCAATTTTCGAAAGCTATTTTATGTAAAATTACGTTAACTAAAAGTGGTAATATACATCTTTCACAACTCAATTTTGCACTCACTTGAACTCTTCCATGGAAGATCTCTTCAGTATATAAATTTATACGAGAAGAATTAAAAATGGAAATAGAAATTGTATGGTTGTATCTATCGTGTGGTAGATTTAATGGTAATAAAGAAATACAAGAACAGTTTACAGAAACCAGCAAACATAATATATACATAAATTTATCAAAAATATTTTAGCTTTCTTCAGAAGACGTATGAAACCTTTTAGTATTTCCGTTTTCAAAAAGTAAGCAATCAAGGAAAACTATTCGATACACTCTAATCCTTTGTCGTATTTCCATCTCTTGACAAATTTAAAAAATAAATTGGAAAAACTGTTTTCTTGTTTTGCTTCCACTAAGCGACCTACAGCATTGAAAATTCAATCGGTAATCTAAATGTATTCGTAACAAAATTCTTTGAATTCAGTAGATTTCAGTTTACGACAAAACTAAGAAACAAAAGAAGAACCCTGGTTCTGAATTCTGATTGATTTTCCTTTGAAAAATAGTTAAGAATTCCTACGCCCTATGTTTACATTTTCTAAATTCTAGCTGTATGAAGAATTGTAGTACAAACTTGAAAGATTTTGCTTTTCTTTGGGAAGTGTCAGCAACTTAAAGCATGGTTAATTACATTTAAAAAATACGTTTTAATGTTTCAATTGTTTGGACAGAAAAAATTTTAACTTAGAGATATCTCTTTAATTTAGAAACTTTTGTTTGAACTTCAATCAATTGATAAAAATTTATAAGACTTTGACATGACCATAATTATGTAATATCTTTATTACTATCATTTGTCATTTTTAAACGAAATACTGTCGATTACTGAAAATCGGGTTCTTTAAAGCAACCTATGCAATTTTAAAGTTAAATTGTATAGATTCAGTTTAATTATTTTATTTTAAAGAATTTCATAAAGCATTATAAATATACACTGTTTTGGCCCATCGATATAGCTCAGTTTAAATTAAAAACTCATACTCAAGAATACAGTGGACTGTGTTGTACCTATGTCTCTTTATTCCAAAAGCCCATGGCCATATCTATAGTCATTGCACTCTCACTCCCCGCGTCTTAGCGGGGGCACCCCAATCGCTGATCGTATTTCACTTCTCTACATTTGTGAAGCGATCACAGCTTCTTACAAGCGGGGAGGCGCTCAACATACACCTTTCTTCGATAAAATGTTTTTTTTTTCGTAGCTCTGACAGTTTTGAAGATATTTAGCATATTACAGCGAATTCCATTCAAGTGAATAAATCATCGTTTTCTGTGGTGCCCAAAATACACACAATTTAAAATTTGCACAACGGAAGAATAGCATGTGTAAAGAATGATGTGTTTTTGTTCAGATTATCAATTATTACTAAGAGAGTGTAAAGTTATAGATTTTATTTTCAAAATTCATTCTTGTTGTGTGAGGTTAAATCTTACTATCTCTTTGTTTATAGAAAATCTTTCAGTGTTCATCATCTAATTTTCTAATATACATTACCAGGTTAAGAATTTACATAAATATTTCCTTTTTAGCTATCTTCATAAGAAACTCATTTCAGATGTATAACCAAAAGTAGTAAAGAAAATAGTTTCTAAATATACCATTATTTTTCTCTAATGAAGGCTTTATCTCTTCTAAACCAAAGCTAATAGAAAAAAATTTAAAATTTGAAAAGTACTGCTTTACTGGGAAATTTTAATACTTCATTCTATGTAGATTTTCTTCTATAAAAATTATTATCTATTAACAGAGTAATAAAGTTTCCCTTTTCTTTACACTCTCATTCAGGTTTCTTTTCACAAAGAGTAATTTACAAATTAAGAAGCTTCAATCAAAGAGAAAAATGGGATTATAAGAAACGAAATGTAAGGCTTCTCTTTTTTCTAGAAAATTCTTAAGACAGCATAATGTATGGATCATATATTGGTCTTAATACTCAAAGGATCAGTTCCTTAATTATAACCATGAAAAATGTTCCCAAAAATATTATTTACCAATTGCAATGCTATTTTCATTTGATGTTTATTAATATAAATAAGTAAAAGAACGCTTTTTGTATTGTTTATATATATATATATATATATATATATATATATATATATATGAACAATACACAAGTATATATATATATATATATATATATATATAATCCAAACTTTCTTGTTATTAGAATTCAAGTTTCAAATTTTTTTTTATCCAAATTAAATGAATACTAATCATATATTTCATAAATTCGGAAAAAATAATTTTGTTCGATTTATATTACCATTAGCAATAAACTAAGATAAAATCAGAGAAACGAAGGTATGAAATATGTTCCATCTGTCATGGAAATAAAAGAAAATATAAATTAAGTTTTTCATCAGTCTGAGAAAGTTAAAGGTTCCAAGAATCGAATTATAATATTTGTAGAGTAACTTTTGACACATGATGAAAGAAAACGGCATTCTCTCATCAAATATTTGAATAAAACCAAATTAATATCTAATTCGATTTTACCTACTAAATTAAATTATATTTGAATATCTAATAAAAGTAATGGTAGGGAGAAAGGTTTTTATTTTAGGATCATGACTTAAGGCTCTCACATTTTATCATGATGATGAATGTTAAGGATTACACAGCATCAATTCATTGTGTTGGATATTACTATTCGTCTGTAGAAAGAACTATCAAGGAATGTGTTGAGTTCTTTGCGAGAGACCTGATTCTGTTGGAAAAAAGTACTTTTGGGTGGGTGTGCGCACGTATGTACGCATGTGTTTAAAAGTTGTATTACTATCTACTGCTGTCCCTTAAATTATTTCAGTTTCAAACAACAATATTTACATTCAGTTCCCTGAATCTAAATACTGTTTTCAAACTTTTTGAACTGTTTTTAAAGAAACTTCTTGAAAGCATTCGAATGGAAAGCTTAGGATTACTGACAAAACATAAAAAAGACTACATTTTCTTTTTCTCTCTCATTTGGTAACTTTTCCTATGTATAAAAGATATGTACAGTCTTTATTTACTCCCACTCACTAAACTATTTGTAGAATCATCTCCTGGAGAAAAAAATATTTTGAGGATTAGGATAAGATTCAAGTGGGGGGGGCGAAGGTTTTTTTGCGTGAAGGTGAGTGTCAAGGATTACATGATATCAATTCAATGTGTTATTTTTTAGGAGATACTGCAGTTGGAAAGGATTACCAAGTAAAGTTTGGATTGCTTTGTTTAGGATATCTTCCGGTTTGGAAAAAAAGACTTCTCCAACTGTTCTTAACAGAAAAATAACTTTTCATCTAAGATTTTTTTTTATCCTTTTCTCTTTATTCCCACAACTAATTGTTGGAAATTAATGTGTATAGGAGATTCAAATAGTTAAACCATAAAGTCACTTGTGTTGAGTGATTTCGAGTTTTGATTTAATGTTTCTAATATATGATGGGAAAAGAGTATTTTAATACTATAATCATAATAATTACTATTTTTCCCTCCACTATCTCACAAACTAAGTTAACTTTTGGAGATTTTGTGTCCTATTAAAATCTATAATTTAAGAGGAATTTGTTTGAAACATTTGAAATACAAATACGAAAACTCATTAACCCATTTTTCTAATGTTGAGTACGCACAATACAAAGTTTAACTGCGCTAAATTAATTTACTATACAAATATCATCATGCATGTGTTCAACTCTCCTTCTGTGTGTTTATATTTCACATTTAGTCTAACACTTCATGAAAAAAATAAGTTACTGAAAATATTTTTCAATAATTTATGTTTGATTATAAACTGAAATTAATTAAATGTGTTTCGGTATTTTTTTTTTGTAATTTATATATGGGAATATGTCTAATAGTTAGATAGTTTAGTTTGAGTTTGTTTTGCCAGCGAACTTATTTTTTATTTACTTTATCTACTTGAATAGAGCGGGCCCTTCAAATATCTGGTTTCAATCATTTCTACCAGCATTGGCTGTATATTCTAGTAACTGCCAACAGTTTTATTCTGAATGCCTATATGTCAATAGAATCTCGGTCTATTCTATAGAATCTCGGAATGTAGATAGATATATCAAAATTCAATTTTTGTGTTTGTAGAACTTTGATATTTTGTGCTGTTCTTATCGTGGCTATCCTACTTCATGAGAAATGCCATCCACTTTAGTCAGTTTTTTCATATAATCAACAATGTTGTACATTTTGAGCAAATAAAAACATGTGATCGAAATAAGAAGAACGAATTTCTCTTATTTTTACCAGAAAATCCCAACGTTCCGCCAAGGCAAGATTATGTGTGGTGCAAATGATAACACACACACATGCTGATAGTTTTTAATTTTAATAATGTTATTTCAATTAGTTTCAAATTAAATTAATGATAAAAAGTCAAATTTTTTATCAATATTTTTTTTGGAAAGATATGTGTTAATGTATCACATCTAAGTGAACGTTTTCTCCCAAATTTCTAATCCAATAGAGTAGAAATATATTTTCCTAACATTTTGTTTCAAAATTTGAAAAGTACACTTGCATAGTTACATTAAAAAAAAAAAGAATCAAGTCAGTTATGTTTGTTGCTACCTTAATAACAATCATCTTTTTTATCCTGAGTCTTTTTCTCTTTTGTCTGTTCTCGAAATATTTCTTTTGCATATTTAACATTTTTTAAGTTCTAATTTCCTGTTGAGCAATCCAGGATCGAGAAATGCTGATTAGCAATTTAGTGAAACATTCTTTCTCTCCAGTAGATAAAGGGATTCACTAATTTGTATTCCAAAAAAGCTCCAATTACGAGCATAATCATATTAACTTGTAGTTAATGCTCCTGTTTTGAGCAGCATTGGCATCGTTTTACACTTTTTTATGCAACTTCGTTGATAATGCGATTATCACGTTCGCATGTTTTAAGGATATTTAAGCGTTTCAGTGACGCCTATTTCTCCGTCTGATATATTTTCTTTTATTTCGAAACATCGAGTTCCTTTTTTCTCCCAATTTTCATAATAAACTCCAACTCAGTGGTGCAATAGCCCATGAGAGCCAGGTTCTACTGTGCCCGTCCCAGTATACGTGACCATTGGGCGCTTAGCCCAATGGTCGCTTAGCAGTTGTCCCGATCAGGTGGTCAGTCTGAAGTAAAACCTCCAGTGCCTAAGCTTAACAAAACTTAGATAAATGAGTACCAAGCTTAACAAAGCTCGGTACTCATTTATCGACCCACTTATGTAGGGATGAAAGGCTGAGTCAACCTTTCCCCGCCCGGGAATAGAACCCGGACCTATGGTGTGGAAGCGTGATATGCTACCACCCGACCACTAGATCTCCAGTTTTCATAATATCATATTAAAAAAAATAACTATATGGTTGATCATGACGAGATAAACCTTAACTAATACCGTAATCAACCAAGATTTTATAAAAAAAAGAACATAGCCTATATAGTTATCTGTTTAATGAATGTAAATTTCACCATAGACTTTTCAAATGCCGAGCTAATTCTAATATATCAATGCAATCTTTGATAAATTTCCAATTTGGATATCAAAAATATCTCCATAGTATCCGTTTACTATTCCTATTTAGAAGTCAAATCACCGTACTGGTCATTGTGAGGATAACTTTTTGAGTTAAGTCGTAGCTTTAATTATGAATGACTAAGGTATAGTTACGGTTATATTCGTAAATTTAACAAACGGTAGCATTCCAATCAAGTTGCAGGCTAATCCCACGTACTCCTGTAACTACAGCATGAATTATTTATTTGTTTATTTTCTCGAGAGGATCAAGGTCACCAAAATGGCTTAGAGCTACTCTCCGGGGACCTGCGAGAGAGGGAGAGAAACCTAAAACAGTACACAAACAGCCAAAAAGCAAAGCAAAAGGCCCGTCTTTTAAGGGAGTACAAGAATAATGAGTAATGTAATAAATAAGAAAGAGAATGCAATATAGAAAAACGGCGCTCCACAAAAATGCAAAGGTGAGAAGATATAACTAAAGGCATAAAGAGTCCCAGATATATTTAAAAGTATGGCTTCTTCGCTTTGAATTAATGCAGTTATGGGTTAAATTTTATGAATAATATCATTGCGGATGTAAATGTCACAACATTTTGAAACAATACAATTGTTTTGCGCCTACTAACAATATGCTTGTAGACAAAAAATTTGTAATTTGTATTGGAATATTTTGGTTAAAAATATAGTTCTGTTAATGACATCAAATGTGTCGTCTTTATCAAAAATAAAATATGCATTGTGCATGTAAGCATAAATTTAACTATGAAGATATGTGTTTCATTTACCATTATCGTCTAAAAAACATTTTTTTTGAACCAAACAGGATTCGTGAGCAGAAAAGTTGACTTCAAAGAATCTGAAAACGACGAAAAATAAAAAAAGCCAATAAAATAAAAAAGGGAACGAAATAAACCGTCTCAGGACACGATGTCTTTTAAAGATAAAACAAGTTTTCTAATTTAACGAATTCGGTAGCTAAGCTGACATATTTGACGCGCGCGCGTATAGATATAATACGATTTCTTCTACTTTCTCTTCATTTTCTGATTTTATCCTGGTTGGTTCTACGCCAGAAACATTTCAGTGCCAGATTATATTATTTTTTGTCAAGTTTTATCTTTCCTTCCAAACGAATTTTGTGTTTTTTTTTTTAAAATGAAAACGTTTCCTTGTTTATTGGTTCTTACTCCGCTAAGACAGTTTCTCTTTAACCCTTCGGTGGGCCATTTTTTCTCTTTTGAATTTTTAGCAGTTTTTTATGTTTTATTAACAAGAGTAAAGAATAGCATTTAAGGAAATATATTTTATTTTGCCGACTTTTATGTTTGCATTAAAATTTTAGAGGCGGGAAAAATACTTCCCAAGAGGAGCCATTTACCGTCATGAAGCAAATTAAATTTAATGGTGATTATTTGCCATGAAAAGAGGAGAAGCATGTTGCAAAGCACAAAGGGACATCACATTCTGCACACATGTAGCGGGTGCTCTTTTCTTGTCCCTTTCTGCAACATTTCCTACACTGTCTACAGTTGGAAACCATCTTCAGCATATGATTTCCCACACTGGCTCAGCGCACATCATCCGGAACTACACACTTCTTTGCTTAGAAGTTAGCAGAAAAGTCCTTTCCTTTTTCTTGAGAAATATCCGTTTCTTAGCTGACGAGCTAATGCCATACGGAATGTTAGCTGATCTAAACTTCTGTTTCTTTTATTCACTTGCCACAGTATGAAACTATTTATGATGGCAAGGTCAGTAAGAAAATAAAAGACACGATGCAAACATTTAACAGATCTTCTTATTTTTTATCTTTTTTTCCTTTGATCGAAGCAATCAACCCTCCTGTGACATCGCTATATACAGCGACAGCTTTTGGACAATGTACTTCTTCTTCACGGCCATCTTTTTTTGTCCGATTTACAGATGTCATAATCGCTTCAATACGTACAGTAGCACAAACCTGAAGTAGGAATTAGTCTTCCCATTGTTATAATAGCAAGATCAATCTATTATAATGGGTTTTGCTCTTCCCACAGGTGCATTTTATAAAATCCAGACGGGAAGTAATCTTCCCAAGGCCCTTGAAAGGATTTAGATATTTCTACTTCAATGAAGAAAAGGTTTTGCAAAAGATATATTTGCAAATTATTTCATGTTATTTTTCGTAAATAAGCTCACTAAATCACATTTTCATGTTCCTGTATATCACTTATGAGTGGATTTGATTTAAGGGGTTAAATTGCGCCTGTTACTTTTATAATTCTTAAGTATCCTATTTCTTTACCTACTCTCTCAGAAATATAAATATACTAGCCCTTACACACTCACTTCGCTGGAAATTCCAAGCTGTTGCATGTCTATATATTGTTTCCTTAATTCTTAGGATTAAATTTTCGAATCCTCACCTTTTTGATTTAATAAGTGCAAGACCTGAATTTCTAAAACAGAATTATATTCCTTCTTTACACCCCTTTAACCACTCCCTTTGGAGTCGATTTCCACAAAACCCTCTTTTATCAGATCACTACTCTACAAAAGAATATGTTTGCCAAATTTAAAGCCATGAAGTTTCCAATTCACAGTATTCCCTATTCCCCACTTTATATTATAATGCTAAGTAGTTTTAAGCTTAAAGTATTCATCTGCATAACTGTGAATTTTTTATAATGTTTCTAAATTTTAAGAATACTATTAACAAACGAAGGCATGTGTTACAATGTCACAAATTTTTATGGATATTGGAAACACTTTCTGTCTGGATATATGTTCCAAGTTTGGAACGGTCTCTTTGACCAAAACGAGAAGAAAGCCACATGTAGTTAGTGATTATATAGTGTTTCCTTTTTCATAGATTGAAAGAGATATAGCTTCTAATTCTTTACCTTCAATAATTGCTACGCTGTAAACACTATTCTAACCGTAAATGTTAATACTTAATCACGAAAAGCGTATTTATATCCCCTTTTGTAATCGAGATAAATTAATAATTACTTTCTAATCAAACGTCAATAAAAACCGTGATTGCCTAAAGTGAAAAGTAGTGGAGTTGTAGAAAAAATAGCCTAGTAATCAGAGCATATAAAAAATTGTATTAAACTTGAGGGAAACAATACTAATTTTTAAAAACTTTTTCGCTTTTACATTTGTCATAATTAAGAAATGAATTATCCTTTATATTAATCTCGCCCATTTGCTTGATCATCAAAGATATTAATATTAAAATCATTACGAACGAATTTCCCCAAAAGAGTGAATTCAATATTATGAAAAAGGAAAACGAATACTCTATTGCTAATAGCAACTGCATCTTTATAGAAAAAATGAACGTACATCTGAATAAAAAATAAGACTTTTCTACACCAAGGATTTCTTTGAATATGACTCTGAAAGACTTATTCTCATCAAATAAATATTTAACTTCCTTTTTACTTTAATATTTAGAATCTCTGTTGAGTCATGAGTCATGATTAATGAATAGTCGAGTAGAAAAAAATCAACAGGATCAATCAGTCACGAGCTTCCAATTAATTATGGATGCGTTGCTGTAGTTTCCCATAATTCAGTCATCCACACTTCGCAATAAATATATTTCTTTACTTAAGTCTCCAGTCTCGAAGAAGAAAAACTGAATACAAATGAATGTAAAGATGCTCCTCTTACCGTCTTGCTAAGCAAAATTGCACAGTTTGGTTGTTTATCCAAATAAAATAGAACAATTATCGAGAAAATAAGTTAAAATTTGTCGCTGCCCTAGGATCGAGGGTGTAAGAGGGTTCAGGGAAGACGCAGACATGATCTTAAAAATAGCTACATTTATTCTATTTTTAACACTTCGTTAATTATATACTACTTTTTAGCTCAACTCTGGGAGCAATATGAAATATAAGATTATTGAAAATCACTTGGCTTCAGTCGGAGCTCCTTGTGACGATCCTTCTAGCATCCCGACAGCTTGATCAGCTCCAAGATCATTCACTTCAGAATTTCCTGGTGGATTCTATTACGCATATTAATTTCAGGACACGCCACCTCCCAGTCGCAGTTCACCTTCTCTTGTTCTTAGATTCCATCGGATCTCTAATCTATGAAAAGAACATGCCTGCCAAATTTCAAGACAGTAGGTCTAGTAGTTCAAAAATGGTAATGTTTATCTATAACGCCCTTCAACACTTCGCAACTTCACATTTGTGGTTTGTTTTCATAAAAAAACCCATTTGTAGCGGATATCTATTCCATGAAAGGAACTTGCCTATCAAATTTCAAGTCTGTATATCCAGATGATGAGTGAGAGATTAATGAGTGATTGAGTCTCTTTTCTCCTTTATATATAGAGATCTTAAGAAGTAATTATATACGAAATTTTCTTATGTTTAAAGGTTTAAAATCTGGCTATAGTCGACGGTTAATCTTAAAATGTAAGGATTTTTGACAAAATTCTATTGACTCTCCCAATTTCGTAAATCAAAAACTTTTGTAAGAAATTGACTGTTACGTCAGTAATTCTTGCTTACATATCAAAATACATTTGACTGATTTACATGCTATGTTGTCACTCGTCAATGTACTTGTTTGACTGTGCAAACTGCATTGCTAAATTATTAATAGAAAATCTGGATTTGATTTACTATTTAAATGAAACACTTGAAAAGAAAGTATTTCAAATAAGAGAAATTCGAAAAAAAATTATACATGAAAAACTTTGTTGACTTTAAGTAATAGATAAAAGAATCAATAATTGTGCAATTTAAGAAACTGAAGTGCGTGAAATTTTTTTGTGATCCATTAGATACGTCAAACATTTCCTTTTTAAAAGCCTTTCTTTTTTTAGCCCTTTTTTCAGTTTGTTGAAAAGAAATAAAAAAATGATTGCCAAAGAATCTCTTAAATACTAATATTTAGATTTGATATTAAAAAGCGAAGCATTTTTGTATTAATAAAATATTTTTAATGCAAAAGATATCTTAGATTATTTTTTTATTTTAGAATATTTTTAATTTGTTGACAGAAAATACCTAAGGAACGGTTCTTCAATTAATTGGCTTCAATATATATATATATATATATATATATATATAGTAACATAAAATGAAAGAAATACATGGCATAATAAAATTGATAATACAAAATAATATCACTAACAAAGCTAGATATATATATATATCGCATTTAAGAGTTAATCGCAGTCAAATGCATTGCTATGTATCTTTGAAAATATTGAAATTTTTTAAAAATTTTACTTATGAATTCAAAGGCCATTGTTATGCTGGGTTTTTTTTCCGAACGGAAACAAAGAATTTGAAATTTTTGCATGGAGGATTAACTTTAAATTTTAATTAAGTATTAAAGAAACACATGGAAACTCAATACTTTTTTTGTTTCTATGAGTAGGGTTTTTTTTTTTTTCAATTTCATCTTCTTGCGGATTTAAACTATTTATTCTTGTATACTTTTATTTTTTATTTATTATCATTTATTATTATTATTATTTTCCAAAACATTGATTTTTTTAATTTTACTCTTTTATAACTTCTCCTTTTTTGAAACACATTTTTGAAAAACTTGGCGGGGCTGAAAGGTAAAAGCAAAGTAGGAAGCAAACAAAATTAACCCTGATCTGTTTCAAGTTTCTATTTTATTTTTTCTCTGAAGTCTAAAAAGATTGCAATGAAAATCTAAGCTTCTGAAATAAATTAGAACAGGCAGGTAGCAGCAGTTTTATAATAGTTCATTATTTTTCTTTCATTAAAACATATTTTTAGTTCAGATTTTTAGCTTTTAACCATTTTAAAAAGAAAACTAATCAATATTTATAACGCAACTCCTACTGATTTCAAAGCTATTTTAATATTGAAAAAATTAGAAAACCTTTTGAGTTAAAAATTTCTTTTTAAGAAATCAACAACACTACTTGTTTTAATGTGCAGAAAAAATTCTTAAATTATGCATTGAAAAATTTTAAACCTTAAGCAAAAAGTGTTTAGCAGAAGAAAGCTGGTTAAAAATTGCTAAATTATAAAAGAACGAATTTTTTTTTTTTAAATGTTATAAGAAATTATCAAAATAGTAAGATGTTAAATTCTAAGAAGAAAAATACATTTATATTTATTGTTGTAGTATAATAATTATTAAGCACTATTCATTAATATTGCGTTATCATTGTAAATATATGCATTTTTGATGAAACTGTGAAAAACAAGAAAATAAATTAAGTAAGAAAATAAAGTAATCATATTAATCATACGAAAGAAACATTATTTTAAAAAGTATTTTTCATTGCATTAACAATATAAATTAAATAACAGAAGAATTATTTAGAAAACATACATTTAAAAAGATTTATAGAAAAGATTAAAATTGAAATAATATGTGAAAAAGATAAGAAGCAGAGTTTAAGGGAAAAAAATTTACCAGAATGAAAACAAAACACAAAAATGGCGAAGTTAAATATTTATGATAAATTATTCTTTATTCTTTATTAAAATAAATTTAAATAAATTTTATATTTTTAATGCTTTGCAAAAAAAGATTTTTAAAGTAAAATTCTGAGTTTTTTTTGTGGAAATTAACTTATTATGTTGAACAGGAAATTAATTACTCAATTTTTTTCTCTGCATAACCTGCTCAAGAAGTAGTATTTTTAATTTAACTTAAAATATTCCGAAGTTACTTAAAAGTTTTTTGTCTGAATTTTTGTGACTAGATACTTTATATATAACAATTCATAAAGAATTTTAACTTCGCAAATTGATACAATACTCAAAAATTCGAAAAGTAATTCAGAAACTGTACTTGGAAACAATTGGGGAAGAACTTCGCAAAGAGTTCAGAAAAAAATTCTCACTTTTAATAAAATATACTTAATTATATCAGATATTTCATTAGAATTATTTTAAGTCCTAATTGACATTTAAAAAATCTAATATTTTGTATAGTAACAATATTTAATAGAAGGTAACTTTGTTGCTTCTTGGGAATCGTAAGAATTTTGTATTCCTCTAAAATTTTCTTCCAAACTGAAACACACTTCATACTGAATTAAAATTACTCTAGAGTTCTGTGTGTTATATAATCTTAAATAATGTTTTATGAATATATTTCATTAATATTTGCTTATTTATCCAACGCCCGTTCTTTGCTTCTTGACGATTTGACGCCGAGCCTCCCAGATCCGACTGACGATGTCGTCAGTCGGGTATTCATCGAGTCCAGTGTATTGGAGCAGGTGGTCGCCATCCATTCTGGCAGGGCCGCAGAGTGGATAGGCCTCGTCAGCAGCCAGGCCAAGCCAATGGAGGTATACTCCCATAAAAGTTATGCCCGGTGGTTAGGCGAAAGCGGGCAACATCCTCGGCTCTCTCCAGGTGCCTCGGGATTGACCCACAGTGACCACAGTTTCCCATGGCTTTCCAAGGCTCTTGTTTTTTTTTTGGGTGACCGTAGTATATATGTCAATGAATGTAAAAATATTGCTCTTTGCTCTTCTGAGAGTCAAGGTTACTTCCGGTTGAGACGACTCGTCTCCCTGCTTGGCTTTTTGGTCGGCTCTCTCATTGCCATAAGGTCACTGAAAGGCCACAGTCCAGCCATATGAGATTAACTCCGCAATTGTAGTTTGGCACTGAATTGTGTTAAGGCAGTCAGTTGGTGTTTTTCTGCTTGAAGCTAAAATTCAGCAGCAATACATCAACTGACTGCCTTGACACAATTCAGTATTTGTTAAGCCATTAAATTGAAGGAACAATTGTTATTATTAAAGAAATACATAAAACTAAACAAACTCTAATAAAAACTAACTTACATCGTATTTTTAAAAAATATTAAGTTTAGAAACTTTTTAAAACCTTAAACAAGAAGTTTATATTTTATTTCAGACTAATAAAATTTAAATATCTCCAGAAAGATTTCAGAAATTATTAATACGCTCACACATTGTTAGATGTCGTGATCTATGAGCGAAATATTTTAATTACTGTCATTGCAATTATTTCTATAATTGTTTCACTCGATTATCGTCTTTTAAGGTATTCATTCGACGTGTTTTGTAAAATTTGTTTAATGAATCTATTCTTGATAAAATTTAAACATATTTTCACTCTTTTCTTTGTGAATAAACTAATATACACTACTATTAACCCTTTGAGCATTCATTGTTTTCTCCCAAAATGTTCCCAAAAAAATCACATTTTTTTTAATTGAAATTAACTACATATAATACTTAACAGAATATGAAAATAGAAGAATTTCATTTTATATTCTAGGTTTAAAGTTTTCACACTCTTTTTTTGTTTTATAATTGGGGATCACAAAACCCCCTGCTGAAAAATTAATATATTAATCATTTTTTTACACAAAATTGTAGGTCGTTATTCTTAGTGTAGATTCTCTGTAAATAAAACTTAATTTGTTTGAATTGGAAATTATATGTGGTGTGAATTACCAATAATGTATCACTTGTCGTAGTAGGAAATTGTTTTAACATGGAAGTTTGCTTTGTCCAGCTAGTTGATGAATTTGGTTGCAATAATTTGAACAGAGTGAATCGCAGCAGTAGACTATTTTTAAAGCTGCAAGGTTCATACGAACGATGTAAGGAATGAATCATAGGTTGTTTTTGTTTCACTAAAAATCATCTTCTGGAATAAGGGCAGCTCTTGGGCGTTGAATCGAAATAAGCTTCAAAATCTCTGTAAGTTGTGGTATGAACTTTTTGAGTAGTGAAGAAGATCAGATATCTTGATCAACTGATCCTATATTTTTTATCACGGTTTTGAGTAACAAGACTTGTTATGTATTGTCGCTTAGATCTTTAAAAGTACCTAAAAAACTCAATCATTATTTAATAATGAAAAGTCACATCAACATTCAAAAAAGAAATCACGTAGCAAAATATAGAAAACCTACATTTAACTGATTGTGTATTTAGGTTGCACTACAAATATTTATGAGGACTATTAGAATAATGTATTTTTGCAGGAGAACGCAAGTTTTAACACAACTTTTAACCACAGTTAAATAACAAAGATGACACATGACTATTCTCCAATAATCCACAGCTCTGTGAAGAGAAAGAATTCAACAAATGTAATGATCTTCAGCCCCACTGTGTGAAGAGTATGAATTCGACAAATGGTCATCAGTTCCTTTACAAGGATGGTGTTTATTGGCCCGAGGATTCGAACCATTGAGTTCCTGACCACGCGACTACCACAGTCACTCGGAAATTCTGAATTATCTAAGTCAGTTGAACAATTGTTAGAAAAAATGGTTTTTCTTCAAAGTAATTTTGTTGTACTTTTGTTTTTTAACCGAATAAATCTACACCGTAATTAATTTATTATATGTATTCAGAAAAACACAGCACAATCTTGATTTTTAATAAACATCAAAAAACTCTCTAAATCAGTTTGAGTGATTTTAAAAACCAAGGTTTACTCTTTATTACAAAAATAATTCAACGTATGTCAAATTTATTACAGTTTTTTTTTACAAATGAACCTATATCTTATACAATACATTTCCTGTTAAAAGACTGCCCCGCAGGATTAGAAATTAATAAAATATCCAAATATGTATAAGGGGTCTAACTTTATTATTGAGACCACCATTTCACAATATAATCAGGAAAAAAATCTTAATTTAACTACAGCAAAATCATCACTCACATTATCAGAATTACCTAAGTATATGCAGTAAAATGTCTTTACATTGTCACCCATGCCGTTTTTCGCCATTTTTCACTTTAGATTTATTTGAATTTTCGTTTAACTCCTGGAAATATATACCCCTTTCTCACTCTCTTTCAATTCATATTAAATTCAATATTTTATTCACGAATATTTGCTCCCACCATTCCTCATATTCATATTCGGAGAGTGCATTTTCTAGATTTTATGGAAATAACTGGCGAAAATAAAATAACCCTGAATCTCAAGTGAGCACTTATCCTAAATTTAACGAGCTTTCCACAAATATATGCACTTATAGCGAGGACTTTATAGTAAAATTCAGTTATAATGATGTTATATAAGCCAAAACGGTTCGTGATTAAATTCTAATGAGATAAATTAAGTTTAATAACTGATGTTAAGTTTTAAGCGATCATTAGGTAAATTATTATCATACTTTAATGGGAAACATCGGTAGAGCTGTGTACCCCATTTCATTTCTCTGATTATTAACCTAATGGCATCAGGAGACTAAATTGTCTTTTTTTTTAAAATTAATTTGGTGTAAGTAGCTTTTTTTCTGAAGTGGCATTGTCTTTTGCTTAACTATTTTTTAACTTCTGTTTAGATTACTGTGACATTTGTTAATTAATTAAATTATCCCTGAATCCTTTTTGGAGGACAAAATAAAATTAAAAGCTATATGAGCAATTGACAATATGTTTTTATCATCTTAAACAGAAACTCAACTATTTTGTTCAAGGTTTTTTTACGTTCCAATCCTCGAATAATTTATTTTGTCAGTCAAGTAAGTTTATTCATATCTGTTTTACTATATCTATTAATATCAGATTTTTATTTTGCTTAGATATAGATCATGTCATGATATATTATTCCTTTTCGATCAATTTTAAGATATTTTACATGTAAGCTTTTTTTTTATTAACTCCTTTTGCGGGAATAGCTTTTCCCCTTCGTTTAATGTAAGAAAATCAAAAAAATTCTTATAACATTTAAACTTCTGGAGTTTATTTATTAATTTGGGGGAAAATATTAAGCTTTTACTTCATCATAAAACTGTTGAATTCTTTTTAAGTATACTTTTATAGTTCTGGTAAGAAATTTAGTAAATTCACTTTATTTTCAGGTGCATTTTCTTAAAAAGAATTAGCTAAATATGTTTACTTTTAAAAAGCTGCATGTAAAAAAAAGTTCAAAAAATATTTATCATTACTCACATAAACTAATTATTTAGTCTAAATGTTCAAAACATCGTAATGTATCTTTTTGTAGCCAAGAAATAGTAAGTATATTCATGGAATAATCTTTCCACATAGATAAAAAGTACAAACATATGTTTCTGGAAAGAAGAGTTGGTTAAAATTACTGAATAGAATTTTAAAAATTATCCGTGTTTTGTGAGCACAGGTTTCAAATAACAGCACTACTTTTAATTTAATAATTATCAACATTAAAAGAATAATTAGCAACAGATAATAATGAAAGGATTTGCAAATACCGAAAAAACTTAAAACATAAGTTTACGTGGAAGATATTTTATCACAAATTTTAAAGAAATGTTTCTCATAAAGCGAAATATGTTCTCGAACGATAATTAAAAAATGAGTATTTATAAATACAGTGAAATACGGTTAACGTGAAAACGCTTAAGACAAAATATCGGTGAACATGAAATAATACAAGGGTACTGACAAATGTATTTTCATGCATTTTTTTCTCTTAACACGATATAAAAATAGCTTAATACAAAAAAGATAACCGTTCTGGGAATGAACAAAATACGGAAAACACCATACGCTCACTGAATTGTCTGAGAAAGTTTCTGTATTATTGGGCTGTCTTAATGTACCATAGGTAGAATCTGTTGCGAAAGATGATGACAACGTATGTACAGCCCCAATTTTGGCAAGCAAACACATTTTGGAGTTTGTTTATTGCTCAAAAAGTATGATTGATGCAGATTCCGACACGAATTAATTAAAAGTTTATTAATTAAAGGACTGTGTAACGTGAATTAATAAAACGTGTGTATAAATTTACATATATGCCTTAGGACATTGAACATTATAATATTTATATTTATCATATTAGGAATTTCTTCCTTCCTACATATTTTAACTATACATTTAAAAAATATATTGCTGTCGATGTTCATTCAAGCTAAAACTTACTTTTCAAGGGAAAAAAATAAAATCATACACTCAATATAAAAGGAAAAGTACAAAGGAGTAAATATGTTCCATAAGCGGCAACATGTCCATAAATAATGCAAAACAATCCATGGATAGCAAAACTTCCTGCATTTTTAATAAATTATTAATTAGCACGCAAAGCCCTGAAGAAATCTTACTTGAAAGAAAAAGAAGATCTTGTCAAAACTTAAACAAGTTGTCCATTCACTAAAAAGGAGAACAGAAGATGTTTAGCAAAAAATTACTTGGTTAAAAATAAATGATTTATTTTGAGTAACTGAGTATTAATTTTTTTCTCTGTATGCAATAGAGTCGTTCCTTAAGGCATTAAGAAATACCCAACTATGATTTTCAAATTTGTTTTCCTTCATTTTTTAAGAGTTTCTTTTTGATAGTTGAACATTAACCTTTATGAAATTTTTCAGTCGAAAACAGTTCAGTTGAAAACACATAGCAAAGAATTTTCAAATTATATTCTATATTCAACAACTTTTATGATTTTTCTTCTGTCATATCAAGACATGATTATTTATTTTTAATTTAAAATTATAATTATAATGAACATTAGGGTGAATCAGAAATTCTTTTCAGAATTTAAAAACCTTTGCGGAAAACATGTATGGTATGTTAATAAAGGGAAAATTTAATAAATAATTACTTTTTATGATATGTACTGCCACAATGGGAATAAAGAAGTTTAAGTATTTAATCTTTTTTAATGATAACAAGTCAAAATAATTTTTGCTAAAATGAAACACCGACATTTGAGTACTTGTCAACATTTATTGCAATGAGAGGACACAGACTCACTGGTTATGAGACGAAAAATAGAAGGTAAATTTAATAGTTTTTTTTTTAGTATTAAATTTTAGAAGTCTACTGTCAAAATTATATAACACTAGAAAGCGAAAGACAAAAGGAAAAAAACTTGAATCACATTGATTTAATGATGCGGAGAAAGAGCTCTATTATGAAATGTCCCAATGTGAAATTGCATTATTTACTACTCAGTATTCACTAATCAGTAATCGTCGATTTTGATTATTTATCTTGTAGCCAAATAATTGTTTAGAATATAAAATCATGTGACCAAAATTAAGTCTTTTTCCATTTTTTCCAAAAATTCGACCTCTTGTAGTGATACATAGCACGGACACGAACAATTAGAATGGCCTGTCATGTCCACTGAAATTGATCCCATCGGACACGTATAGGACGTCCTTGGACGCTCAATTGCAGCTCAAATACCATCTCTAATGACCATCGATGAGCTAACGAGTGCCTTGGTGCAAGAGTCAATGGGGTTGTGCTACAGGAGTTGATAAAGACCCTGGTAAACAGTATCAAACTCCGATGAGAGAGTTGTGTAGCTGTTAGGGGCGACTATGCACCTTGTTAGGCATGTTTTTCTATGAATGACAGGTGTCGGTCAACAGCTGTTCTGGACAAGTGACCCGTTTCCTTATTTGGTTTTTATGCTGTGTCCATTTTTGTTTTCGCATATATTGGTCTTATATCGGATGATATTTTGGCCAGGTTTGGTTTTACTTTGTTAGTTAATTTAATTGCAAAAAAAGTAAATGTCCCTTAAATTGTTTTCTCCAATGTTGTAATGAATAAAAATCTACAAGAAGCAGAAAAAGATACTTTCTCTAGTCCTCAAACATTATAGGAATACTTGGTAATATAGGCTAAAAAAAGACAGACAAAAGTTTTGGATTTATTATTTAGTGCTTTAAAAGTCAACCTAGTTCAGTAGCAAGTTTTTTATTTTAATTTTTATTTCTAATGATTTGTGCCCAAAATAAGGATACGTCAAAGCCATAAATCATTGATAATTTATGTTTCTCGAAATAATATTCTATCAAGCAAAGAAAAAAGCAAATAATTTTTTGTTAAACATTTGCTTATTTCTGTGAATTTAAGGGTGCTGACTTTTTTAATTTTAATGGTTTTATGGACGTACGTATATGTCATTTATGTTTTCCTTTCTTGCGTTTTTGAATTATTCCAAATGAAAATAATTAAAAACATATTATTAAAATACAAATATTTCTTGTTTTTCTATTTATAAAAATTCAAAACTGGTTTAAACCGGCTTAATGGAAAAGTCTGGATTCGAAAACCGATTTCTTAAAAAAAAAATTTTTTAAGTCCTACCCATTATTATAGCGACATAGCCAACAAAGATGAAAAGCGGTCTTTGGATAAGGAAGCATAGAAAACGTTTTAAACAACCATTTTGGCGTAGTGTTTTAGAAACAACAACAAAAAACTAATTTTTTTTCAGTGAAGCTCTAAGTTATACAATGTTTACCTTAAAAGAGGATAAAGTCAAGCTGGATTTGCGAGCTTTTCTTTGAAAGTTTTCAGAACTATGTAAGAAATTTTTCATTTTCTTTTCTTTCAACTATAGATTACATTCTTCTCAGCAATAGAAAAGTACCTTCCACAAGTTGTAGAGCATTGTTTTTTTTTCAGCTCTCGTATCAATAAGACTTTCCTTCAAAAGAAAAAGAATTTTTTATCCAAGAAAATGGAAAAAACGAAAGAATTGAAATAAAATTGTTGATCTGTGTGCATTTTGAAAATGGATGTGTAAGTGGGTCTTGGACGTTACTGTAGAATAATATATATATTTTTTTGCTTATCATTTTTCTTTTTTCTTCCGTGTAGTTATTATTCAAATTTACTTTGATGTGCACTTTTAGCGTTTTATTTTTTCCTGTAAAGGACAGTTAAATTCTCACTTTTACGGTATATTTTAAAGTAAATATTAAATTAAATTTTTATTTTTCAAGAATTTCACGTGAGTCAAGTACGTTTACAGACGGGAAATTTTCAAATGTGATGCATGAAGAGATGATCCTATCGAACATGAAATTGGGAAACTGATGGTTAATATTCGTCTTAATTGTAAGCTCTAAAAGGTGCTTCTTAAAATGTTTATTTTAAATATTCATGATGACTTTAGCAACATTTCTACCACTATAATTCAAAGGTGTGCATTTTATTAAAAATGTTGTTAATATTTTTCATTGCAATCGCGAAAGTAAAAATACTTCTATAAGAACGAACGCAAATTGATGTAGTCAAATATATATAATTTTTATAAATCGTTAGCAAAAATGTAGAATGTTTTTTTTTTATTTTTACTTGTTAAATAAGTCCACTGAAATTGCAAGCAAATTTATATAATAACAAAATAAAAACCATTTAAAACACTCAAAAATGTATCCGATCTACTCCAAAGGGTTGTTCAAGCAGTAAAAGAAATAAATTTTAGTTACTCACGACTCATCAAGCGATCATTTTAAAAAAAAGATGTAGAACCTGCATTCGTGTAGAAGGCAAATACTTCGAACATTTACTTCATCAAAGTATTACAAAAATGTTTTCCGTTTTAATTTTAAATTTATTGTAAAATCTGAGCTTAAAATTGAGTTTTCTTAAATAAAGTCATTTTGTAAAAATAATTTTCATAATTGCTATGAATAGAAAAAAAGCAATTATTGTATCATTTTGGAATCTTCACTAAATAGGTCATCTTCTGAAATAACTTTCCTATGGTAGTATGAAATATTTTTCTTTTAATGTGATTCAAATTTAGGTGATATCATTTTCTCAAACCGACTCAAACTGGAGCAATTTTAACTAAACCAACAAAGTTTTTTCTTCTCGATTTGTGACTGTGATCAATAGTACAGCTATGTAAGATTACGTTAGTGAAACCATCACTGTAAAATTGTGAAATTTGTTGTCACAGTACATAATGATGTAATTGGGGTGCCTACTTTCCATGTCCAAAAATATGCTAATTATCACTCAACCAAGTGACACGGAATTTTTTTTCCAGAAGTGGTATGACCCTCCTTTCGCCCCCACGCCTGCTTACCATTGAGTTTTAGGATAACCTGTGTATATATACCGAAATGTTCATATTTCGGAAAGATAAAAGTTGATCTTTTAATCTATTGTTCGAAAGAAATTCATTACATTTTATTTGTCATAATTTGCTACACAATTAAATTTTTATCTTCAGACTAAAAAACTTATTTCTGAAACTGAAAATACAGTTTATCCCTGAAAAACAATGTAGGATGATATTTTTTCAAAAGAAAAAAACTGTTTCGAGAGATAATTACTCAAGAAAAAATATAACGTTCCTTTAATATATTTCTTAACCTTCTCTAATTTTTTTTAACTCATCTCTTACGAATTCATTTAATGTACTTTTAAGTCCATTACTTAACTTTTTTCAATTCCTATCATTGATTTTTTGAGTTAATTTCTAAAATTAGTTCCCTTTTCTGATAACTTTTTATAAAATTTTGTTGTCTTTTCAAGTAATACAAAACGCAAAAAGCTTTAAAAGACAAGAGAAATAGGATTACTTTTTCTAAAATCTTTTTTTCTTTCATCGAAACCTGAGAGAAACAGATAACTTAGTAAAAGTTAACTGAGAATCCAAGAGATTTTTTTTGTTGAAGTATAGTTTTTTTTAAATTTTTTTACTTCTCCTGGAAATCACTTAAGTTGTTTGTGTTGATTCAATACTATTGGAAAACTGAAAGTAAAGAAGCGCTTATAACAAATTTTATTTAAAAAAAAGATCTTAGGAAGAAATTTTTCCAAATCATTCAATACTCTTTTTAACTAAAATTAAATAATTAGCCATTACGAAGGTCTAAAAGTTAAAGGTGACATAAATAATATTTCTAATTGAGTGTTACAGATGTGACATTTATTATACAATAAAGTTTCATTAAAATCTATTTGAAGAATTATACACATGGAGAGGAAGGTAATGGAATAAAAAAGATGATAATTATTTCAATTTCTGTAATACGAGGCATGTCCGGAAACTAAGCACCGTTTCGTTCTTCCGCTACTGCTGTTGTAGTATCGGAGTTCAACCCTTGTGCACGCGTGTCTCTGGTTGGTGATCAGTCCGGCGATGCCCTTACAACCTGATTGTGTTTTTACACGTGTTAGTGAGAATTCAAAATGTTTAAGTCAATTGCCGATCCCACCGACAGTGAAGTGCGTTCTGCAATCGGTTTTTTTTTACCAGAAGGAACGCTGAATGTTAAGATAGTTGAAATTCATCGTCTACTTGCAGAAATGTAACTAACAAATTATACTTTATTATATATATAAAATTAGATTCCATTATTTCTTCAAAAATGCTCCATTTTAAGATGAGCTTTCGAAATCAAAATTTATTTGCTTATAATTCTTTACAGGAAATTCGTTTAAAACAAAAGAAGGAAAATTTTCTTCAACAAGAAAATCAATGTTATATATTTGCTATCAGCTTCAAATGTATTTTCTTCCTTCCTGAGGAGATTTCTTGAATAGTATCTTTTTCATCCAGTATTTTTAGATGTTTATCAGAAAAGTAATTTAAAGCTGTTTATCTAGAATTACATGAGGAAGAAAAATAATGGAATTGCTGTTTTTGTGTTAATTCAATCTATATATTATTTTTCAGACGAAGTATATAAGCAATGTGCAAAAGAAAGTAAACACATAAGCTATATTTGTGACACAGATTAATGATAAGTAAAGAACAAGGTGGGATTTACATTTAACTCCATGATATCGAATCGTAGTTTTTATTTCCGCTGAGATTTCATTTCAGATCTTATATGTTATTATTTTTCATAATGTTTCAAAAGCAGTAATTCACGAGATGTGAGAGAAAAACTTACTTATTCAAATCGTTTGAATGCAACTGGTATCATTTAATATATTGAATAAAATTAATGGCAGAAATTATAAATTGAAAGAACCTTGAAGGATTTAAAAAAATTCTTTTTAAAATTTTGGTTTATTTGAAGCTATTAAAAATCCCTGACAATTTAAAAATGTATTTACCAATATTGTTTAAAAAGCAAATACAATTTAATACATTTCTCTGCTTTGCTAGAGGTAAAAAAAAGTACCATTCTGAAAACACATTATTTTTAGAGTTACTGTCTATTGAAACAATATCGGGTGTTTTGTTTTGTTAAACTTTCTCTACTCTGATGTATTAAAATATGAAAAAATACGCTTCTTAATTATATGTTTCAAAAATCTTAGCTCTGTCTTTTAAAAGAATTCTTAGCTATATACAAGCAAAATATCATTAATGTAAAAGCATTTTTCTTAAAAGGAGAATGTTTGGAAAATAGATCATTCTTTCTTCCTTTTTTCCAAAAAAATTGCATTTAAATAATTTGTTATTGTAATGGTATTTTTAAAACAATTATATGTGTGTGTGTGTGTGTGTGTGTGTGTGTGTGTGTGTGTGTGTGTGTGTGTGTGTGTGTGTGTGTGTGTGTGTGTGGTGTGTGTGTGTGTGTGTGTGTGTGTGTGTGTGTGTGTGTGTGTGGTGTGTGTGTGTGTGTGTGTGTGGTGTGTGTGTGTGTGTGTGTGTGTGTGTGTGTTTCAATTTAGTTAGCACTAAGTATCCAAAAATTATTCATCTATGTGCTTTCTCAAAATCACAATTCCGAAAGTACTCGAATACCTCAATGATTTAAAAAATTAGCTACAATTGTTATTGATAGAAAAGTATGAAGTGCTATTCCATTTTGGAGTCTCAATTAAAAGAGTCATTTGGCAATAAAGATTTCAATTAAAAAAGATTTGAGACACTAACTGCCAATTATTTATATTTTTACATATTTTAACTCGTCATGCATGTTTATTAGTTTTAATTAAACCATTCATTTCTGCTATACTATAAAAATCATCAATCACAGTGCAATGCCTCTCACATCAATATATATAAATGGATGTTAGTACATGACCTCTTTTCACACTCCAACACCGTTCAACCGATCACTATGAAAATTGGCCTGTATATGTATTTTTTGTGGAGAAGGTTTTTGTGCTATCCTCTTTGTTGCATCTCCTTATCAGGAGGAGCTACAGCATATCAAATTATGCACCGGTCAATCAATCTCCAAGTTGCCAACATGGTTGCCAAAAATGATGTCAACTTGGCTATGTCGCCAACATTTTGCTATGTTTCCATTAATCGCCATTATAATGTAAGGAACGGTGTTGCTTGCGAATATTGCAGCTTTGACATAAAATAAATACAACATAAAGTAATTTTAACGTATTACACATCCAGATATATAAATTATTGATTCTATTTTAAGCGTTCAAAATCGACCCACAAGAGAGTTACGGGGCGTTAAAAATAAAAAATAAAATCCTTTTCATCAGCTATTAGATCTGCAGCCTTAAAACTTAACAAATATGGGGGGTTTTTTTGTTCAGCTGATAGATGAAAAAAGCGTTTTCTTTGTTTAATTTGCAATTCAGGTAAAAACTCATAAAAAACTTCTTTATCCTTCAATCTGTATTGTTAAATTTTTCATTTCACCGTTACGAACAACGAGTATACCAGATAGTAAAATATAATGCATAGTTTATGCTTAATTGACCAACAATGTTATTTACATTGTATTACTCTTTTCTTATTTTCATTTTCTTGAAATGCACTGGATATACTTTATATCACATACTCTTTGTATATACCTATGCATATAATAATTATGAATAATTGCGAAATGATTTAATTACGACTGTTGCTCTATCAAAGTTCTTTCTCGATCTTCATAGAAAATAAAATAAGCAGCCATAGAAATAAACAAATCTGTTAAAATGCGGAACACACAAGTTGTAACATGCTGACAAATAGCGTGAAGCAACTCAGAGCTGACTGACTTGGCTACATTTTTGGGTCAATTAACTATTAATTAACACTTCAAGCCCTGAGGAATATCCACTTAGGAATAAAAGAGATCCATCTTAAGACAGAACAAGTCATCCTTTCATATAAAAAAAGATATTGCCACGGGTATGTAATTTTTTTGCTGAATAAGTGATTTATCTTAAGAAAAAAGAAAAGTGTACTAAATTCTTTTTCATGAGTAAGTGTAGTTTCTTAAGGCAATATCTTTTGCAACTTTCGAAGATGCTTTTTCTTTCTTAAGAGATCCTTCATAATTGTTTTGGTATTAGTTTTACTAGCTTTTAAGGAACAATGAAAAAAGAAGAAAAAGAGGAGTTTAATACACATTCCTTGTGTAATGAATTTTATATTTTTTCTATTTTGTTCCATAATGTTGATGCATTTATTAATTAAATTTTCCATTAATATATACTGTTGGATATGTTATCAGCTATAAAATCTCATACATATATATGATAGTTTAAATTAATTGTGATTTAATCATTCGGCTTTATTTTTCTTTTTGGAAGCATACTGAGTATCTTTGCTTTGAAAGGATTTGTTACTTACTTTGGATTCATATCATATTATTTTTTAATACTTGATTGTATTTTAATGTTAAATTCATTTGTATTTGTATTTTTACATTTTTTGAATTGTTTATAATGTGTTTTTTTATCCATGACATGCGATCTGAAATAATTGTAATCAGAACAAAAAAGCATGACCATCTGGCGAAGAATATTATTAAAATTTGAATTTTCTAATTGATACATATTCTGATTTCTCCTTCATTTCTTTTCTGCTGTTTGTTTTTATTTTTGAATAAAACTTTTAAAGTCAACACACTTTCTCTCCTCTTCCTTCAAAAGGAAATTTTAGAAATCAAATGATTTCCATATTCTCTCAAGTTCATTCAGAAACTTTATAGTCTATTGAGAACATCTAAGGTCAATTTAGAAATTCTCTAAAAATTTTTGATTTCTCTGAAGTTTATTGAGTCTATCCTCCATTCCCATTTTGTTCAGTAATGATTAGGATATTTTCAGAAGACTAAATCCTAGTTCTTGGATACTTTTAATTTGAAATTACTCCGGGTGGAGGGTTTTCCAAATAAAACAAAGTATACAGAATTTTTGTTTTTATTCGATTGCTAGTAATTACATTTGCGATAAATGCGGAGGCAAATCTAGAATAAATGAGTTGGCAATCGCATTATTGAATTTTGTGTCATATTCCATATGAATTAATCCTATTTCTGTCTCAGCAGTCCATCGTGTTGTTTTCCCTTAAAGAAAAGTTACAATCGGTTGATTGGCAGGTAATCTCGAACTATTTCATTCCAAAGTGATATCCTAGCGCGGGGAACTTTCTAAATAATTCAAAATGCGCTTCGGAAAAATTGTTATTTTTCATTCCTTAATGATCACTTAAGTAAAACTGTTCCAAGGGAAAACAAAAATCGAGAAGGCAAAAAAGCTTCTTTTTCAAATCAAATTTAAGGTAAGAATTTCGTGCATTATAATTATTGTTTGGACTATCTTATTTTTTCTATTCTTTCTTATGTGCACTGAGTGCAAATTCATTTAAAAATATTTCAATTTATTCAAACCTCAACGTAAATTTAATAAATTATTAATGTATAACTTTATTTAATAGCTACATTAATACATAAGAAAGGGAATAATATTTTTTCTAATAATCAACAAATCAAGAAACATTTTGCGTGGTAAACACGGAATAAAATATTTCTAAACAAGAAAATATATTTTACTAACACCTCTCCTCTCTAATACTGAATAATGTTGCTTTATTCATCACAAATACAAAGACTATAAATATAATTAATATTAATTTAAGTCAAAAAGGGAGAAACTAATAAACATTCCTTTTGGATATGAAGAAAATTTCAAATATTTCCATCAATAAGTAAACAAGGAGAGAGAGTATCTTGTTTTGTCAAACGTACATTCTGCTTTTTAATTGCTTAGTTATCGATGCTTGATTTATTGACAGTTCATGTGCTGATTCATGTAATTAACTTTTAGAGAGTAAAATTAAATTTTTCCGTCAATATTTTACACGATGGAAAAAAATCTCGAATGTGCAACAATTTTAACAAAATTAATAAAGATTCAGTGTCTTTCCAACAACGGATCACAAAATAAGTTATTTTTCTTTTGTGTACATTAAACATTATCAGAAATTATTTAGAAAGGAAGAAGAAAATAATGCATAATAGCTTTAAAAAAGAAAGAAAACTATGCAAAATATTTTGAAAGAAAATGAAAGTTTATTTACTTCTGTCAGAGAGACGGCGTGCTTTTGTCGAGCTTTCGTAAGAAATGAGAAGTGCACTTGAAACACACAGTTCGTGCTTTATGAAATTAACCTTTTAATTACTGTAAGAGTATTAGTTCCTTATTGACTCGCATAATTGCTTATTTTTAATCTGTTCGATTTCCACGTTTAAAATGCTTGTTGGAAGAATTTACTCGTTTCAAATCTTTCACCTGATTTGGCTAACATGCTTCTTTAACATTTAAAGTTAATTACATTTAGCTACGTTAAGTGTGGCAAAAAACCGTTATAATTTAATTAGTAACTCAAGCTTCATTTCTTCGTCTTTTTACTCATTCATTGAGAACATAATTCTGATAGTTACATTTCACATAATTAGAAAAATCAATCCGAACGATAGATGATATTGAACTACTCTTCAATGAATAAGTGCGTCAGAAATTAATGCTTTTTGCTTTGTATTACATGATGTCCAAAATTAAACATAGAAGAACATTTTTACAATAAATAGAAACGTATCATTGTTATTTTTAAAAAAATTTACAGCGCAAGTTAGGAAACGATTCCAGTTTATGAATCCAGTGTCCATGGTGAAAAGGATCGTTTTCCAATTTAAAAAATGGAAGTAAAATTTCAAGCTGAGAAAGTGGGAATTTTTAGGAATAACCAAATTTGTTATATTTACAGGTTTTGCGACATAAGGAGACATAGCTATTACCCTCTTGAAAACCAAATTTGTGAATGAAAATGTGTTTTTTAATTAAAGTAACACCAATCTCTCTCACAGATAGCAGTTAAAATGACCACACGGAATCGTTTCAACCAGGGTTCTACAACCCCAGGCCGCAGACTAGACAAAGGTACCGAGCCGCTCATGGAACATTCACCTATTTTCATTTTATTTACTGTGGCGTT
>BMAO01001285.1:0-16633 GCA_019973975.1 Trichonephila clavata
TTAGAGTACCCCCATGCCGCGAAGGGGCACTATACATTTACAAACATCCATGCCTTCTCCAGGATTTGAACCCAGGCCCTACGGCACAGCAGTCAGCGTCGCTAACCACTATACCGGATGGGCGACCGACAAGTGTGAGTGAGCGAATAATAACGTCACACTATCCAGCTACTCGAAGGCCTTTGACGACGAATCTCGTAATTTTGAACCTTGGTCAAATTACGAGGAGATACCAGAGCTGGCACTCTGTACTCCTAACTTCCACACCACACCATCTGGAGTACGTTTGACCCTCGACACATTTAACGTGCATCGGCTTCCTTTGTACGGTGGGTTCTTAGCGGTACAAGATTCGAAATCATGACATGCCAAACACGAGTCCGTTACCTTGACAACATGGCTAATGCATTGGCGTGAGAAAAGTATAACATACATTTGAATTCGGAAGCTCGTGAACAAATACTACAAATAGTTTAATGTAGGAAATGATTAGATAGTGAAGTGAAGAGAGCCTTAAGGCAGTGGTCCCCAAAGAATCATTAATTTTTTCCCCGTTTTATTTACTGTGTAGTATTTCTCTAGTGTTTATGCAACTTGTCATGGAAGTTGTTTTCTATTCCAAGTCAAATTAATTTATATTCCTTTTTTGGTGAAACTGTGCATTATTCTGAAGATATATTTAAGCACAATTAAATCAATATTATCAAACAAAAACACTTTTTTAAAAAACAGTCAACGCCCTTTCCTCAGCAAGTCATGGTAAAATTATCAAACATTGACTGGTTCACGGTGGTGGCTAAGGAGCAATGCTTTAAAGTATGCAACAGAATTGTCTTTTTTCATTTTTTTCAAAAATATTGTTTTCATCTTTTATTTTCATTTAAACGGCTTTTATTTTCTGCATAACCCTTGTACTTTTCAAAACTGGATTGTTCTAAGAGATAAGAAAAGATAAGTATATAGAGAAGTGCGTTTCCTTTTCATCTTTACATAAAACGTTGAATAAGTACAAAAAATGAATTCTAAATGAAATGAGCAGAGCGTGAAATTTTCTGCGTTATTATGACGATAAAAAGTTTTTAAAAATTGTTTTATGTTGGGAATTTTCCGTTTATTCTCGTAAATGACTGCATTCTTTTTGTATTTGCTAAAAGTCTTTATTTATGGTATATATGAAAGAATTTCCGTTAAAATTTGCTATATGTTTGATTTAAAAAAAGAAAACTAATTGAATTAAACTGTAAAAATGCGAAAAATATACTATTTTCGAATTTCAAAAAAAAAAAAAAAAGAAAGAAAGAAAGGAAAAAAAAAAAACATGTCTATTCTTACATACCACTAAAAAGAATCTTACATTGTGTATTGATATAGAGAATTTCAAGCAATTCCCTTAAATCAAAGAACCTTTTTCTCAAATCCCAATGGAATTTTCTTTTCTTAAATCCTCTACTGCAACTTACCATTCGAAGTAACGTTCTCTAACATGGCATAACAGCATTTCCATTGATCCATACGTTCGAGTTAAAAGGAATCTTTAACTTCATATATTCTTTTTTTAGAATTATTTTTATTTTTTATTTAATTTCTTAATACTTTTCGAGAAGAGAAATCCGCGCTTACTTTAATTCTTCCTCTTCTTCTTTTAATTCTCCTCCCCCCCCCCCTTTTTTTTTTCTTCAATCAGCTGAAGCGTGATTTTCTCACTATTCCCAGAGGTTCTTGTGTATTTAGCTTTTGTTTGTCAAACAGATTACAAGGAGAAAAGCTTTTAGTCTTCGCTAACTTAAGAACGTATGAAGAAATAAGAACTCCTCCTGATTTATTAAAACAACGAGGAGTCAAACTTTTCTTGAGAAGTTCGGCAGTCCGTGTTCTGTTTGCAATTATAATTTCAGTTATGCCGAAGAAATAGTTAAATTTATAAGAACGATTTAGTTTTTTCCCCTCTCTTTAAGGAGGGAATTGGTGTTTAAAAAAATTACAAAATGTCTAAGAAAGATGTTGCAGATTATTAATAGATTCTTTGACATTGTTCTTCTTAAAACTTTTTTCTCACTGGCTTGAAATTGTATTTGAATGTAAGAGTTTAAATGCAAAAGAAGTCTGGATAAATAAAACTGAAATGAATATACGAAAACTGGATTTCATCATTTCAAAATAATTTCTAAACAGACTTCTAGTAAAAATATTTCGAATCTTCATCTAAAAGAATCCAATATTTTTAGAGTTAAAAGAACAAATTGACTGAGGAATGTTTGGACAATTATATTTATTACGCATTATGGGGTCTCAGGAGTGTTAATTTTGTCGCGAGGACTGAAAATAAAAAGTTTTCAAATAGGTTTTCAATACTTTGAAACTAAAATTAAATAATTTCATTCTTTTACACATCATTTATAAAAGAATAAGGCTTCAAAAAATGTAAAATGTTTAAAAAATAGTTATAAATTTAAAATTTATAAGCATATTAAAATAAGAAACATTTTTATAATAAATATTAAGTAAAGTTTACGTTGTGCATGCTATTTTCTAAAATAGCAGCCTTTGATGTATAAAAATATATAGCATTATAAGGTAGATCATACTCTTCAAACCTAACGACTTTTAGTATTGTGTATATCTTTTGTACTTCAAAATATTCGAAAAATATTAAAATTTTTAAAAAAATATTTTTAAATGCTACTAGTTTATTTTTAAAAATTATATAATTTATTATTCTATTTACATAAAAATAGCTACAGTGTAATAAGGATATATATATATTTAACGTTATAAATCAACGTATTTCTAGTAATTAGAGCTTTTAGAAAATAGCATGGGCAATGCAAAATCTACTTAATATTGCTTTCAAAAATAGTTCTTATTTCATTTGCTGATAATTTTTAAAATTATGATTATATTTTAATTATTTGACACTTTTTGAAGCCTCATTCCTTTATAAATAATGTGTAAAATGAATCGAATTATTTAATTTTTAATTTTAAAAAGTTGTATTTATTTGAAATTTTTTTATATTTTCAGTCCTTGAGACAAAGTTGACACCCCTGAGACCCCTTATACTTAGTTTTGAGTGAGTGTTTATTAATATCACACTATAAAGCAACAGCCAATCCATTAAAGTATTTAATAACGCTGACAGCTATGCAGTTGGGTCTAGTTTGAATCCCGGAGAAGGCATGGATGTTTTTAAATGTATAGAGCCTTTGCAGCATGGGGAACTGTAAATAGCCGTCGAGCCGCTAGGTGAACTTGGGGGAAGAGGAAAAAGGGTGGGAGGTTCCTGACCACCTCCAGAATGTTCTCCCTCAAAATTGGGGTGGAATCAAGTCTCAACATACCTTCACCTGAATGGTGCTCAAAGCTACCGATAACGACAGACTTATATCTAGCCCTTTGCCATGAATTTCGTTGTCTTCAATCTGATGACGTCAGGCAGGTGCCTTAGCAACACAACTATAAAGCAGAACTAGTGCTATTAATGACGGACCTCGTGATTTTGAACCTCAGTGAAGGGCTGAGGACGACACCTGCGCTGAAATCCCTTCTTCAAACTACCACGCCACACCAATAGCTGGACTTTGAGCGTCGACAAATGTAATGTGCATCAAACCCTCTACATAGTAGGTTTTTAGTTTCGAGCAGGGTCGAACCCCCCCATGATATGTAGGTCAGAATTTCGCCACCACAACCACTAGGTTATCGAGACGGCAATTAGATTTGAGAGAAAAACTGTCAATGGATTGAGATATTTCATCAATTTTTGAAACAGTTAAAATGCAAAAAAAATATGTTTTGTGCATTATTTTTCTTTAACTATGGAGCATTTTCTGCTATTTGTGTCTTTAATTCAAATACAATTTGTTTCCAAAAGAAATTAATGGATTCGTGCTTTTTTCATTATAGATTTTTATGAAAATCCAACTGCCCTTCGGTAAATTTAATTAAGACTATAAAATGAACAATTTTATTTGCAAGTGAGTAAGAAAAGTTCTTGTTTGGGAAAACATTAAAAAATGATACTCTCAACGAGGAATCTGGTTGTATAGTTGGAGCGCTATTTGTGGGATACCCCACACAGTTTTGTATTATGGTTCATAATATTTAAAAGAGGAAATTTATATTTGGTACATGTAAAATAATATTAAATATGTAGATAATGTTAATATGTAGATATTTATAAAGTTTAAGTATGCTATTTTCTAAATATGTGTTCTGTACATGTTCGGGTACATTAAATTATTTCAATAACGTTAGATAGATATTTAACCCGGCACTACTCACACACGGTGAGTCTAACCCAACATCTAATTTTGTTCAACGCTCCTTCTAAACCTTTGTAGGAAAATGGATAGTTTCTCGTGTATCTGACTTTCAGGTCATATCCTTTGAGGGGCCTCAGCTTGTAGGCGAATTCTAAATATATGTTTTTGGATATCACCTCTTCGGGTAGGTTATACCCTGCGCGTAAATCACCGTTACAGTTCTGAATGCATGAGATTGTTTTAAATCTACTACCATATGCTACGACATATTATTGTATTTTTGATGAAGAAATGTGATATTTAAGTAATGTAATAAGTGCAGTATTTAATAGATATAGTACAACAGTATTTCCGGATGAAAACGCGGTTATGATGAGGAAAAATCAAATGAAGAGTATAACAGCAAGTATGATTTCCCCACTGAAATCGATCCAGATTTAGAAAAGGGAGACACTGTTAAAAATAAATGTTTTATATGTATAGAGACACTAAAACATTTGAGGAGAAAATAATTTTAAAGGAGATAACTGGTACACATCTTATCCACTTTCAGATGAACTTTTGAAAAAAAAAACTATTGCAGGAACAAAATAAGAGAAGATAAAAAAGAAATTTCAAAATGTTTAAATTTAAAGAATAACGAAGTTTACTCCTACATGTTTAGTTTAAAAAAGATAGAGATTAAAAATAAAATTAAGATCCAGTGAAAACATCGCACTCACTCACGACTCGATTAAAGGAGTGTATAAACAATGCCCTTATAAAAAGAACAGAAAAACTATGTTTACGTGTGAAAATGTAATAAACATGTTGTACGTCCTACTTTTCTTTCTTTTTAACCCTTGTATACAAATTTTACGATAAAAACACAATGAAAACACCCTTGGGTATGACATACCCGGCGCGAGAATTTTAGGTCGTTTTCTTCACGCGAGTGATGCCGGGTTACATATATTAAGCATCAATAATTAGATCTTAATCCTCCAAGTTTAAGGTCTTCGAAACAATAGAAGTTCACATCCCAATTTTTTTCCTGAAAGAAACTCAAAGACCTCCCCTTCCCCACAGGAAATAAAGAACGTTCCAAAAATAGATCGAATGTATCCAACTCACTCGACCGAACCGCAAGACACCAACCCAAGCAAAAAATATTAAGCCACCTGTCTACAGAATAACCGGGAAGACTGACGGAGAACTTGTCTATGGGTAACAGCACCGTTCTTCCAAAACCGATGATAAATTGGTATCAAGTGCGCGACAGATCCACATAAACTAATGGATGGTCCGGCACCGTTTTTCCGGACAGCTTTTCTGGATATCGGGGTCGATATTGGGGTACTTCCCGATCCATCACCCTGTAATGTGGAGCAGCGTCACCCCCAAAACCAAACAAGAGATAGGCTATCCTGAGGTATTGTTTTTATCGGGGCAGACTGTTATATGTATATGGGCTTTTATCCGGGAAATTCTGCTGAAAATGTTATCGGTGGTGAGAGGGTAGGGTTAAAATGCTAATAGCTAAAAGTGAAAGGGGTTGATGGTTTATACATGAATTGAAAGGCAAAAAGGATAATATTATAAATGAAGATTTCTGTTATGTTATTCAAATGCGAAGACGGTTTTAATTTGCATATTTTTAGAAGATCAATCAAAATATATAATGCAACGATGTCTGGACAAAAATAAACCATTTATAAAGATAAAGGAAGTTTCAAACTATTGTAAAATATTGATGGTGTCAACTCCCAACTGCCCCTTGGACGGATTAATTAATAATTAGATAAGCCGATTTTGCATTGAATAAAGCAAAAATTTCTTTGTAAGATGAATACGGTCAAAAAGCCTCAGAAAAACGTTCATATTCACAACATTTACTAGGTGTTATGCATATTAATTTAAATTTAAATTAAAAATCGTTTAATAAATTTTTGGAAATATATATCTAAAATTCATGTTATGTATATTCTAGTCTCGATGAACAATTTACCTGCACTTCTCGTGCAGGGTATGTCATATCCCCCACCTAACTTTTTCAAGACTCCATCTAAACCTTTTTTAAAAAATGAATAGTTTCTCGTGTAGCTGACTTTAAGGTCATATCCTTCGGAGGACCTTAGCTTGTAGGCGAATTCTAAATACATATTTTTGGATACTGCCTCTTCGGATATGTCATACCCTGTGCGTAAATCGCCGTTACAGTTCTAAATGCATGAGCATGCTTTAAAATATTTCTTATGCAAGGACACATTATTGTAGTTATGATGAAAAAATGTAGAATTTAAGTAATTATTAGGTAGAATATTTAATAGATGTAGTAAACAGTATTTTCGGATGAAGAAAGACACTTTGCGGGGATGATGAGGAAAAATCGAATGATGAAGAGTATAATAGCAAGTATGATTCCTCTCCTGAAATCTATCCAGATAACTTAACTGAAGGAGCAATTGTAATAATCCTTGATAAAATGACCACTTCATATTCAATGGCTACAAAATGCAATCGTTAGCCTATGACAATATGTTTTATGTTGTTGTACGTTGCGACAATAAATGCGGTAATAATTTTGTTAAGTACTAAGAAACCACATACTAATCAATGAACCAGACATTGATTTCTGAAGTGGATTTCAATTTATAGAAGAATGTAAAGAATGTAGAAACCAGCAAGAAAAGCTTCTACGAAATTTTTTAAAAAAAATTAAGACCCAGTGAAAACATTGCACTTACTTTTTGGCGAAGACTAAAGAAATGTATAAACAATGACCCCTTGGTCATGAGATACCCTGCGCGTGAGGTTAAGGTCGTTTTTTGTCCCGCGAGGAATGCCGGGTTAATTGTGGTACCTTGCACATACATATACTTATCTATTTTGTTAAGGTGTATACATATGTATATAGCCATGCTACTATTTTCATTCCTTCATCATATTCCTTATTATGCATTTTTCTGAACAGTTTAGCTTTTACAAAGTTTCGTTTGGTTGCACAGTGTTTAATTCTAGCCTTAATTACGTTACCAAAGCATAAATTGCTTGCCTTGTAAAACATAAGAACAACATTAAATTGTAAAGATATTCATTCAATTCCATCTATTGCCCAAAGAAAAAGAAAATAATCACGCGTTTTAGTACACGATCATAGTACAAAAACATGCATATGCAGTACTACACAAGGTCGTTTCTATACAGATATGTGTACGCTCATTTTACGGTTAATATTGTTTGATTTGTGAGTATCACTTCATTCGTTGCATTGTTTTCTTCACGCACACATGAAGAAAACAATACAATGCTTATTGCTCACGTATACATGATGCGTGCCATATTGTAAAAGCAATACAAAAATTTTAAATAACAATTTAATAAATGTTAAACATAAATCCGCAGAATTCCCCAAAGAAAACCTTTTACTGGTTATTCTAGAATATATGTGCAGTTTCTGGTATCTAGTTCCTTAGAATATATATAATTGATAATTGCCCTTCAGAATACATATATGTAGACACACAAGATAGTTGAACTTGTTGTATATCTCATTTTGGTGCAGTTCATTTTATAAAATCCTAGAACCCCTGAATAAACCTGTAGAAAGGGCTCATATTTTTCCAGTTGGTGTGGTATGTAAGTTTGGAGTGCCCAGCCATTGTGTCGTCCTTGTCATTTGATCATGGTTCAAAATTACGAACTCCTTTGTCAATAGATCTTGTGATGTCTCAAAGTGTGAAGTAAATTTTAATCAAATTCTTACATGAATGGAATAGAATTACTTTCATAAGTTAATCAAAACATATCAAATATTGTATTTTAGTTTCAATGATTTCAAGGCACAAATGCAAGCAAGATTTTAATATACATATCATTTAGTTTATTAGGTTGTTTCTCAAATAATACGATCAATTTTAAAAATATATGTAACGTGTAATCATCTTTCAAAATAACTGTGCGACGTTTTTATCAATTTAATTTTGAAGGAATTTCATAAAAAAACTGATATAATGATAAGTATTCCAAAAGTGTGATTCAAATATTAATGTATGTCAGTTTTATTAAAATAATATTATCTAAATTGTTAGTTTTTATACATCTATACTTAAAAGTTAATTTTAAAAAATTTTTTTTTTTTGCTTTTACAACAAAATTAGAAAAAAAATTAGAAAAGCTAAAAACTATTTATACTTAATAAAACAATAATTCTTTAAAATCCATTTATATATTCATCACATTTTTATGTATGTGAGTAAGCACCCTTCTTTTAGTTCTTATCTCAAACCTCAATAAAAAATTCCTCACAAAATGTTATACTGACAATTATGCTATATCTGTATTAATGAACGAAAAGTTTAAAAACGTAAACTTTTTTTTCCTGTACTTCATTCGTAATACATTTTTCATAATGATATTTTTAGAAATTGAAATCTAATACTGTTTCTTAGTCTGATAATTGATTTCTGGTTCAAAGGTTTAAGAAACGCCAATGATATTTATATATTATAAAGACTGAATGGCACACAAATGTGGCACAACAGAATATTTTTTTTCTTGTATACGTGGTGTCAATGACACCAAACAGTTGGCTTTCAGTATTTGAAAAAATAACATTTGGGCGTATATTTTTTAACTAATATAAGGCATTTTACGCGCATTGCAATATACATTTTGTAAATATTCTTACTAATAATATAAATACTGAATTGCATTATAATGATATTGTTAGAAATTTAATTCTGATACTGTTTTTTAGTTTTATAATTGATTGCTGGTTAAAAGTTTTGAAAAATACCAATGAGAGATATTTATGCATTACAAAAATTGAATGACACCAATGTGGCGCCACAGAATATTTTTACTTTTATATGTGGTGTCAATGGCCACAAAACGGTTGATTTCCGTATTTGAAAAAAAATAACGTTTAGGCGTATTTTTTAAAAACTAATAGAAGACATTTTACGCACTACAATATACATTTTCTTAAATATCTTTGCTGATAATACAAATGCATAGATTGCATTATAAGGATATCTTTATAATAATATGTTTAGAAATTTAAATCTGATACACCTAGTTTCTCTTAGTTTTATAATTGATTTCTGGTTGAAAGTTTCAAGAAATACCAATTATATTTATGTATTATAAAGACTGGATGGCACCAATGTGGCGCCACAGAATACTTTAACTTGTATTTGTGGTGTCAATGACCACAACATTGTTGATTTCAAAATATGAAAAAATAACATTTATAGGCGAATCTTGTTTAAATAATACAAGACATTTTGCACAATACAATATACATTTATTTAAATATCCTTTCTGATAATACAAATGCATGGAATGTGCTTTAATAAAAATGCAATGAACTCAGTCTGAAGAAACTCTATATCGCTTTATGTCTCTAAGCTGACAGGATGAGTACTCTGAATTTAAAGATTTGGAAGCTTTCCAAGACGGAGGATGAGCGGGGAAAAAAACCCCTAAAATTGCCGAAATCGATAATATTTATAACAAAAGGGTCAGATGGAGAATAAAATCTTTTTGTCTAGATGAATATTATGAGCCTCTTATTAAACTTGGAATTTCCATTTCCTCTGAGTGGGTGTCATTTAACACAATGGCTGTCAGAGTCCTTCCTCGATGCACAATTTCTTTTTTTAAGAGAAAGAATAAAAATAAACTCTAGAGCTGTCTAGAATTTGATAAAATTTACAATTTTTCATTATTTACTTTATATGTAATATTTTAAATCGGATGTTTTTTTTAAAGATCTTTTTGGGGAAACGTCCAAGCGGTTTTTCAAGGAATAACAAAATACAATTACTGTAAGTGGTATTTTTAATAACATATATATATTTGACAAACAAAAAACTATGTAAAATGTGGAGGTCTGAAAAAATGAAAATATCAGAAAACAAATTTCACATTCGAATTGGAGATAATTAAAAGAGATCTAAAAAAGGTCTTAAATATATTTCACTTGCTACTTCTGCAGTGACCCGGAAAGTATAGACACATAATTAAAAAAACAAATTAAAATATTAGCGGATAATTAATCAGAAGAAAAATAAACTAAATTGAAAACCGGTTTTTATACACACACGTATAGAGTTTTACCATTCTCCAAAGACATAACGAAAATATTCGTACTAATATGTCAGTTGAGTTTGGTCATAAAAATAAAGCATTTAGGTTTGAACGAATTTTTGAATAGGAGTGCAAAAGACATTCTATATTTTTCTAAGTACAATGATTAGCTGACATCTCCATCACATCGAATTTTCTTGAATGCGTCTGTTGGTGTCGGTTGAGCTATGGCATATACCCTCACAGTTTCGAAAAATTCTTATGACAATCACTTTTTGTTGCATTTCTGACGTCGAGCTTTGATGCATTGTTGGTACTGCAAATACGCTTTACTTCTAATAAATGAATTTATTACTTCTTATTGCCCCTTTTCTTTCCGCTCGACATCTCCTCCTTAATAACTGTGTTTGCGAATTACTCTGACTCAATATAGTTTGCGACCCCATGTTCTATGGTTATTTGTCATCCCCATCAAATTTGCGAAAGAAAACATTTTTGAAATTGTGTATTCAAACACTTCAAATTAGCACCTGTAAATGTAAAAATTACCTCAGATATCATGCTCTCGGTAGTGTTCGTGGTGTGGTAATTTGGAGATGGGAAGACTGGCTCTGCTCAGTTGTCATTGGCCGAGGCTACAAATTACGGGGTCTGTCACCAACAGCTAATAGCGCTTCGTCAATAAAACTCACTTATACCGAAATCTTGTACAGAAAAAAATTTCATCCAGTACAAAAAAAAATAAACCCTAATTTAATGCACATGTATTCCATATATTCCATTTTAAATGCCCCGTCTTTCAAACTTGCTGATACGTTTCAGCAACGACATGGCGCTTCCTCGGTGAAAGGGAATCTGTCTCATTTCCTGAAACATGACGCTTACGAATTGGCATTTGAATA
Source organism: Trichonephila clavata (assembly GCA_019973975.1). Lineage (NCBI taxonomy): Eukaryota > Metazoa > Arthropoda > Arachnida > Araneae > Nephilidae > Trichonephila > Trichonephila clavata. The sequence goes on from BMAO01001285.1 coordinate 11,237, forward strand.
ATTTCCGATAAAGGTCAGATGGACTAAATGCATCTTACCCGATCAGACAAGCGCGGATTGTCACATAAAAATTCAGCCCGATTGACACTTGCACTGTTACGCAATAATATTCATTCCAGAGGCCACAACTCCCTTTGATCTGACTGATATCTCCTTTCCTCCGTTCCTTCCGTCAACTGACATGTGTCAACGAATCGTGAGGAATAAAGGGGCTGTCCACAAACGTACTGAGAGACTAAATATTTCTTGCTGCATTAGATTTAACTAAATAAACTTAGACTCAGTGAAAATTCAATCCTTTGCATCACATATAGTTATTTTTTAATTTAAACTACAATTATTTTTTGCAGTTTTCTTTATTTTCGCATTTTGATTTAAGCCGATTTATTGTTCATTTTTCTTTAAAAAATAGGTAAATATACTACAAATAAATGCAAAAATTAATCTCTATATCTTGCAAAAAAGCAACTCACTCATAAACCCCTCTCGAAATCTCCGAAAATATCAGACATACAGACTTAAAATTATTCAGGCATATTTTTTTCGTTGTGAATAGAGGTCCGCTAAAAGTGGTTTTATGGATATCCATTTCCAAGTGAGTTACGGGAACGTTATAAATAAAAATTCTCGTTTTTCACCTATTAGACTATTACAAGATTATTTTGAACTATAAACTAAACTCAGTGGCTCAACAGCTCATGAGGGCCAAGGTCTACTGTGCCCATCTCAGCATACGTGACCGTATTTTGAACTATAACAGACTAGATATTTGGCAAACATATTTCTTTTGTTCAGTAGAGATTCGTGAAGAATGCGTTCTGCAAAAATTGACTTTCAATAGGTAGATAGACTCTACAGATTAAAAAAAAAATCATATTTTTGAATTATTAGACATTCAAGCATTTTTTGAATTATTAGAACTGCTAATCTGAAATTCGACAAGCATGAAACTCTTATTGAGTGTATATGAGTAAAAAATGAGTTTCGCGGAAATGACTCCCACGAGGGTTACGGCAAATAAAAAAAAAACTGAGAAAACTCTCGTTTGTGAACTGTTTGGCTGACATATCAGAAAATTGGTAGAGTCTTGTTTAGGGATTCGTTTACAAATGATTTTTGAAGAAATCGACTGCAAGGGGGGTATTATAAAGCATAAAATATACATATAATTTATCTTTAGAGTTTAAAGTTCTGCATTTTTTAAATAAAAGAAAAGGGATGAAAGGCATACTTTTTTTTTGTACAGTAGAAAGCCTAATGCTAGGAGTTAGATATAAATAACTTATATAGTGAATTAACATCTTAAAATACATAGTGACATAGGAAGGAAATGACTAGTAAAAAATAAAAATATGAAAACAAAACAAAATTATTTTTTTTGTTACTCTAATTTTATTATTTCTGTTTGATTAACATTTAATATTTCAAATTGGTTCAATAATCATAATACATAATTCAGTCAATGATAAAGGACTAGTTATTTTTTAAAGTTATATATTCAGCATGTAAAATAATATACGCAGCAGAGTTCAACAAATTAAGAATTTATAATTCATTTTAATGGTATATATGCAACAACAGTATTCCATGCCATCTTATTTTTTTAAAAACAATTACTAATACAATCTTCCTAAACAGTGTTTAAACTAATGCACAATTAATCGAGTCTTTATCTGGTTTTAAATGAGAAACAATTTGAAATCGATAACCATTCAATAATTCAGAGCTATTATAATTAACGAAGAGACACACACATTAATTAGAACTTATCTCGAATTTTTCTTATGAACAAAGCGCTTTTAGCTATTCCGAATAGTTTATCGATGTGAAGGGCTCTCTTCTGAAAAGAAATTATCATTAAATGTATTATCTTCATGAAAATTTATACTCCCGTAAGTTTAAAGACATTTCCATCTACCTTATCATTTTAATTTAATTTAATTAACAAAAACTCCAAATAGCTATATAATGAGATAGTATATTTCTGAGATTCGGAGTGATATTATTTCTGTGCTTATATCCTTTGATTTTTAATGTTAAAGTTAGGAACAACACGAGAGCTACTGGCAACGAACCTCATAATTTTGAACTACAATCACATGATGAAAACGACTTCAGGACTTTCTCCCAAATTTTCCATCACACCAAGTGAGTGAGTGAGTGAATATTGACGTACTATATTGTACAGCTGCTCAAAGGCTTTTGGTGACGGACCTCGCAATTTTGAACCATGGTCAAGTGACAAGGACAACACCTGAGCTGGCAACTCCCTCTCCTAACTTCCATACCATACATTTGAGCCTCTGCATACTTAACGTGCATTGGTCCTTTCTGTACAGCGCATCCTCAGTGATACCACGCCAATCACTAGGTCGTTACCTTGACCACTAGGCTACCGCAGCCACCCATCACGCCAATGTAACGACCTAAGTTTTTTTATGCATTTAATATTCTATCCTCTCTCTCAATCCACTTCAATTGATCTTTCATAGAATTAAGGCTTGAGCCCACAATAAAGTTCGTTATTATTTAAGGGGACGTCCAATCTAGCCACACTCTTCGAAAAATTATTCATAAAATACGTGAAATCGCAACTTATTTGTGATATTCCATCCACTTTTAATTATTTTTCATCATGTATGTTATTGTGAAAAAAACGCCAATGTTGGCTAGTTTTATCGCACACGGTGAAATCATTCGTGATCTTACGCTGTATTATAAGTTGACATTAATGTATATTTTCAGAATACGATAACACAGCGGATCGGCAACCTATGGCACGCATGCCACATGTGGCACATGGTAAAATTCTCAGTGGCACTCTGTACTAGTCTACAAATGTGTTAATATATGAGTGGGTGAAAGTTATAAAATTTGTAACGAACTTATTTGACAAACATCTTAAGAATTATGGACATTTACGGGATACGAAAAAATATGAAAGATATCTCTAAAGATAAATTTACATCTATTTTGCAAATTATTGAATGCCATTACTGGAGACATTTAATTGTTTGAAGAGAGAAATTTGAATGTACTATCTCTGCTTTCCACTTTTGGTTCCGTATATATCTGAGTAAAAAGTATTTCTTCGTGTGAAAAATATTTCGAGTCAGAAAAAAAATTATTTAACAACTGAACGCTCAAAATTGTGACAAATTGAAAGCCACATATTATACCTCTGACTTTTCGATATAAAATTAAAGCGGTGCAAGTATTTGGTTCAGATTACAGCTTTTGTTTATCTTTTTATTTAATTATAATGAAGTGAAATCATATTTTACGCTGTCTATTTATTTCCTTACAAATGCATAATACAAAGGGTGATCAAATGAAAAGGTACGAAACGACACGGTGGGTACAAATATAGACTTTATTCAAAAATACACCATAGGCCTGAGCACAACGATCCCACTGATAACAAGCCGCAGGATTCCTTGTTCCCAGAATTCCTGTGGCTGTGACGAGACCCAGTCCTTCACAGTGTCCTTGAGTACGTCGTCCGAGTTGAAGCGCTTTCCTTTCAGGTGTTTCTTCAGTGGCCAAACACATGGAAATCGCAGGGTGACATGTCCGGACTGTAGGACAGATGGTCCAACGTCTCCCATTGGAACTTGTCCAGTTCCATTTGTGTGACTCTGGAGACGTGTGGACGCGCGTTATCATGGAGCAGAACCACACCCTCCGTGAGCAGCCCCGGTCTTTTGTTCTTGATGGACCTGCGTAGGCGTCGGAGTGTCTCACAGTACACATCGGAGTTAATGCTTTTCTGGCTCGAGTAATTCTGTGCTCGCATCATTTGGACGCCGCTTTTTATAAGAGCCTTTGCTCTCTCCTGCGCATGCGGGCACCCGCGCATGATCCGCTCCAGTCAGAGTCTCCAATGGCATCCCGAGATGTCTCGCTACATTCTCCCTTGGTGGAATATGCAAATATTTAACTGTTTCATTTTTATGTCGTTTCGTACCTTTTCATTTGATCACCCCTTGTATAAGTACAACTTGAATTTTTTAAAATTTTTGTTGAAAAACTAGTTATATTTAGGCTGTTTATTTTTATGTTAAGAAAAATCCTTAAATGATGTAAAATTAATACAAAATAAAAGTGTAAACCAATATTATTGACCTCTATTCACTAACTCTGCATTCATTATCACGGGAAGCGAGTTGCTTAAACAATGATCTAAGTGGCACGCCTAATCACATAGGTAGATTGGCTTTGGATTCCACAGCTAAATGGTTCCAACCCTGCTATAACTTAATCTCTTATATAAATTTGAATAAACTCGATAATCTTCTAATATGGTAGTTTCGCGCGTACTTGGCATTCATTTGTCTTATTCTTGGTTCTGAGCATTCCATATAAATGCCCATATTCTGATTGTTAAAAATTCTTAAGAAAAATGTTTCAACTTATTTCATCTAATGTTTCTTATTACTTCTATAATAAAATATTAAAATGAACAAGTGCGCTCGAATTCATCCACATAACTAAAGTTACCGAAACGAATGCTGCAATTATAAACACCTTACTAATTTTTATGACTTTTAAATTAAACATTGGTTACTTAACCGATTACTGAGATAGTAAACGTCTTATCACTTATTGTGATTCTTAAGGTATCCGACTACCCTAAAATTGTGAATTTTTCCAAAAACTGACAATTTTTTTATGATTATATCTTATAGGCATTTTATTAGCTTTATAAAAAACCAACATTATTATTTTCCATTCACTAGAACTAAAACTATAAGTGTTTTAGTAAAAGTAGATGCCATTACTTTAAGTGAGATGTCATTCTTTAAAACGCGTTTTACTCGAAATGTGTGATTTTTTTTAAATGCTTAAACCGGGGCAGCGATTGCTCAAAAGTTTTGAAAATAATTAACTAAATTTGTTTGTGTACGTTCTCTATAATAGTAGAAGTGTTTTAACCTTCAGATTTATCAACCCCTATTTTATTACAAAATTTACAGTCCTTTATGTTAATATAATCACAGTTTTTTTTAAGCATTTTCATATAATAACTAAAAAAAATACCTAGTATTTATAAAAAGAAAATATTTCTTATCCTGAAAGTCATTTCCAAAATTACATAGCAAAACATCCAAATTGAAAAATTGAATGTTTTTAATAGACATTTGGTACAGAATGGGCCTCGTTTATGTTATTTTATGTAAATTTTCCCCATTTTTCCCCACATTTTAGTATTAATAATTTATTTTGATCTTCTTAATTTTAGCATATTTTTCTTAAAATTTACTAAATAAATTTAGAAACAATAAAAAAATCTCCATATCTCCATTTTAAAAAAAAATTTCAAATAGTCGGATACCTTAAATTAATTATTAGCAGCCAACTTCAAATTTGAATGTTCAAAGTTTCAGTGTTTAAAAG
>BMAO01001286.1:0-80400 GCA_019973975.1 Trichonephila clavata
TAATCTTAATATTTTAAATGTAGTCCAAAATTCATACATCCGTACGATTGTTAAAGCAACTCGTTATATGAGAAATGATGACATCAATAATGCACTAAAAATTAATAGCTTTCAAGCTCATATTCAAAAAATAGCCATTAACTTCTTTAACTCTCTTTCTGATACCAACAATATTAATATGTCTAACCTAACGCCTTATAATGTAAATAATAATACAAAAAGGCCAAGAAGAATCCTTTTGGACTCCTACAACCCACCTTAAGTTATTTTCTCTCGCAATAATTTTTTAATTATTGCACCCAGTAAATTTGCTAAATTTTTATTTTCGTAAAACTTTATTTTTTATTCTTCTACTTTGCCCCACTGGACAAGCTAATATTTCACGAGGATATGCTGATGTTGGAGAGCCAACGCCGGGGGACGCTTCTTCTCAGTATGTGTATTTGAAATGAGAAAGAACAAGGAGGTCAAGCATCGGTGGCCCAAAAGGCCATCGGGGTGACGAAGGGAGGAAGACGAGCAGAAAACATCAATTCCGCTGTGAAGGATGTAGCTGTGCGTCCGTTGTCAGCGTGGTGGGGTGAAGGTTCTTTCTTTCTCAGCAGGGGGCAGAGAATATTCGGAGTGATGAAAGAGAAAAGTTCATTTTACTGTGAGCGTAGTCTACGTCTCGGAGGAATTTTTTTGTTTTTGACTGGAAATTTAAAGGGTTATGCGAAGAGGGTGTAGAGCTCGCTGACTTTTTCTGCTCGGGATTTATTGGATTTGAGATTTTAACGAATTGGGTGAGGACATCAAACATTTCTCTAACTTCTGGGCTTTAAGCTGGTTTAAGATGCTGGATTTCGCTGGTGACTGGGGAGGTATACTGGATTCAGGGAGGAGTGGGGCTTGGTTAGCGGAGATGTTAGGCCGGGATTGGATGTCTGTGCTGGTTGAGTTCTAGTCTGGGTGGGAGCTTGATTTGCGAGGAGATTATTTTGTTTCGCAGCTTCTTGGAGTTCTTTCCTTTTTTTTAATCGCTCTTCCATGCGTTGACTTTGGGTGGAGGAGGAGTCCGATTCAGAGGGTTTTTAGGGCATCCCAGGAAGTTGGCCGGATGTTTTCCTTGGCAATGGCAGCAAGTGGGGTCCTCGTCAAGGGTTTTTATGCAGTCCCGTGTAAGGTGTGGTTTCCCACACTTTACACATTGTGGGTTTCTTGTTGAAAACTTGGAACTATGGAAGAAACCCTGGCAGCGAAAACACTGTGCAGGGCCATGTTCTTTTTAAGGACTTCGGGTTTTATCTTCATGAAGCAGAGCTCCGAGATGTTGAAAATATTCTTATTGTCTTCTGTTTTGGGGAGGATCAGCAGGAATAGAGGCATTGGAAGTCCAGTTTTACGGTTCGTCATTATTTTGCATTCATTAACGATGATACTAAGGTTGTGAAGGTCTTCGACTATATCCGGAATCGGCATGTCGACGGGCATCCCTCTGATCACGATCTTCAAGTCTTTTCCTCGGAAAGCTGGTTGCTGAAGGATTCAAGTTGTTCCTCGTCGATGAGATGTCTGATTTTTTTGTATGCAAGTGGGGTTTGGGGGTAGATTCGGAGCTTTTACCAATAGTTCGGCCAACTAGCTTCTGTCCTGTGAGGTCTTGTAGTCGCTTTAGCAGGTGAGCGGACTTGTCAACATTATCAATCGTGATCGGAGGTGGTGGTCTGTGCTGGAGCGGTGTGGAATTCCTGATTGTGGGACTTCGGAGTCAAAGTCAACAGGGTTGGCGTCTTCTTGGAGGGCTGCTGGCGGTTCCTCGATTTCTAGGTTATTAAATTTGTTGGTAACTGGAATCTCAGTCCTAGGTTTTTTTCCGGCTGAAACTTTGCTGGGGGAAGAATTTTTTTTTTCTTCCTGCTAACAACCGGAATGAATTCGCCTTCTTGGTCTTTGATAAAATCCTATTGTTCGGTCATGTCCTTCATTGTTGCTTCCTCGAATTGAAGATCCATTTTTTTTTTCATTTGTATGTAGCGGGTCCTTGCTTTATGGAGGAGTTCGTACATTTTGATTCCGATTGTACCTTGGGAAGAGGGGGAGTCAAAGTTGCAGTAAGGGAGCTCTTCTAATCTGCACTCTAGGGAGGAGCAGAATTGCAGGCAGGTGTAGGAGTTGTCAATTTGACTGAGCGTCCGGGCCAGGTCACCAGGGTTGGGGGGTTGCAGAGCGGCTGGGCTCCGCGAGCGGCGAGAATTTTCCGATGATTCTGAGATCGTTTCCATATCCTGTCGGTCGGCTGAGGAGTGGGGTGAGGAAGCCCCATCCATTACTAGCGGAGAGGCTGATCTGCCGAAGTGAAGTTCCGAAGAGGGAAAATCAGCGGCAGCGTTGACGGTCGAATGCGGTTCTTCGGCGGGAGAAAAAGTTGTCTAGCAGGTAGCAGTAGGCAAGAGAAAGCAGTAGAACGTATCCAGGCGTAAAAAGTTGAGAACTAACTAACTAAAATCAAATATTGAACGGGCCTCAGCGCGCAGCGCTTTTACCAATTTGGGTGAAATAGACAATCCATGAAAGAAGGTATATAAAAATCAAGAGGCCCCCGGCGTGGGGGGCGTAGGAATTGGCTCCCAAGTGGCCGCGCAGGGCGGACGAACCGGGGAGAAAACTGGAGGAAGCGCAAGGAAGGAAAACGATCGCCAGACAAAAAAGGAGGCAACCAACATGAGCGGGCGGGCAGTGAGTCCACTACAGAGTCAGTTCTGACGCAGAAGAGCATTTGATGTTGTAATGTAAAAATTAGTGAATAATGTAGAAATTAAAGTGCTACAAGTAAATAGAGACTGCAAGAAAAACCTGAGAGTGTGAATTAAAAGATTTAAATTTTAGTTTGCAGTATGGACAGCATTTGTGTGACCCCACTGCATCATCATTTGTGCCATCTGAGACATCAAACTTGCTGTGTCAATTGAATCATGTTGTGTGTTCTTCTTAACTGCACCTGAGTGCAATTGTTGGGGAGGTGTGGTGTTCTGGGCGCGTGCGCCGGTATTCACCTGTCGGACATGTGGAACATGTTGTTTCTTCTTGTTGTTAGTGTTGTTTTGGGGATTCTTGGGGCATCCTGAGTAATTTGCAGGGTACGGACCACTGCAATTTGCACATTTGGCTGGGGTTTTAATGGACTTTTTACATTCAGAGGTGAGATGACCCCCTGAACATTTCGAAAGTTGAGAAAATCAATGATCTTAATTTTTCAATCTATTTTTTACACCCTTTGTGGGCAGCCAGTATGAGTCTCTATCCTCACCCATACCCGATCAATCAGAGAGTGGTGTCTCAGCTCTCAACCAAGCCAAACATTCCAAGGAAAGGATCTGAATTTCAAGTCAAGACGCCACTCATAGCCACGCCCAATAGCCAGCAAGCCTCTCCGCAGAATGTAAAACTCCACAAACGTCGTTCCAACATCTCAGACTATCACGATATGGGATTGAGGACTGATTTACAGTCCAGACGCCCACAGATACACCGCCATCAACCAAAGCATCCATTTTTATGCTCATTGCCACTATTTTGCATAATTTAATATCTTTCAGCTCCCTTTACTTACCAACATATACAGATTTCATTGAGATTGGCTTATTTTTGGGCGAGTTATTGCTATTTTTGTGAATTTTCCTTAATTTATGATAATTAGTGTATTTTCTGTTAAATGGTTATTTGGTTTATTTTTCCAGTTTCATTTAATGTTTATTCAGAATTATTTAAAGTTTTGTTTAAAAACATACTATGTTTCTAAAGAATATACATACAGAAATAAGTATTGAAAACTAAACATATATTGAATTTCAAATCTGTATTGAAACTTTCCAGCAGTCAAATTATAGACTAGTTCTACCGTAAAGCTATGGGGGCGTTGCAGTCATTAGCACCCGTTTCATTTTCTGGTTATAGAAAAATCACCATTGCTTTGAGCTAAAAAAAATTAACAAAGTATTTTAGAAAAGATACTCTAATAAATAATGTAAAATTCTGAATCTGAAATCTATAAATCATCTTCTATCCATATAGCTCAAAATTTTTTTTAAAAAAAACGCATCAGAAATTCGAAAAACTCATTTGAATTCAATTTTTCCCTTAAATTCCATATAGCTCAAAATTTTTTTTAAAAAAAACGCATCAGAAATTCGAAAAACTCATTTGAATTCAATTTTTCCCTTAAATTAACATTACACCGGTGGTACGATTGGAAGTCATTCGGTTTCGGTTCATTGTTGTTGTTTACACAGTCGAACTTGTCCATGGACAACAAAATAACAGTGTTTATTATTTGATTTACAACACATAAGGAAATATGGTTGGATTGTCGAATCGGCCACTTATCCGCCAAGGGTTTTCTCGCCAAATCGATAACTGCGCCAAATATGGCAACCCAAGCACAGATTATAGACTACATTGCCATCTAAAAATCCAGCATTGCACGTCATTTCTCCGAGCGCCTAATTCATAGTAAATATCTTTTCTTTTCTTTCTCTTGTTTCTGAATTTTTTTAAGTAAATTTTTCCCCGTAAATTCTGTTGAGACGCCTAACTTTTTTTTTTTTTGAAGTAAGTCTAAATCTGGTTTTTTCGGAATATTTGTTTATTTATTTGCTTTGTTTCATCATTCTCGCTACTAATTTTTTTTTTTTGCGTGACATTTGTTGCCAAACAAGTTTTTTTGTGCTCATTCATTACAATTGTTTTAATATATAATTATAAGATGTGTCGTGGGTGAAAGATTCGTTAGAAAAAATGAATGCTTACTCGAAATTTTTTGACTTGCCAATAAAAAATTACTCTAGAAAATGTTAATTAAGCAAAATGGGGCAAAGAAAAAACTGATACTTTATATAATACTGACTCAAAGAAATTATTTTAGTTCGTTTAATTTTCATTTGTAAATATTGATGTCAATATTTGTTTTGCTCTGTTTGTTTCCAGAAAAAGTTCTTGTCTGGATATTCAAAATTTGGTTGGTTTTTAATTTCAGTCTCAAATGTTAAAAATGTACTTTATTGAAAGAATTCATTTCTAAACAAAAGGTAAATAACAAATACTGTAAATCCACTTCTTGTCTTTTGAATGGCAATAATTGGCAGATGGTTTTCTGCTAGAAAGAATTTATTCTGTGTTCTGTCAAGTTCTACTTGTAGACAATATAATTTGATGTTATGGTATGTGCATCAGAAGCAGTGAATGCTTTTAAATAGTCTACTAAGGTAGAGTATAATTCGAAATGAAACTTTCATAAATTTCTGACATTTCAATGTAGTCCATTCTTGGCTATACTCCAATTGGTACTTGCATACTATCAAAACAATGCTAAAGTTTAAGATAACGCGCCAACTTAGATTTCGCATGTGTCATACACGCTGAATTGGCAACCATGTGCTTCATTTCATACAATGTCACCAATACAGTTGTGATAATACGTTATTACTCTCCAATTCAATGACGGATATACTGGAATTTTTTCTGTTAGAACTTGGTAAGTCCTTTCCTATAAAGATTTTTTCATTTGGCAACTTCTTTGGATAATTTCCTCCAATTTTAGGTATCTTTTCTCCTCAAAAAGTAAAGGGCAGTCTTTCCTATAAGATTACTCAATTGAGTAAAACTGCTAAATCCCTTGTAAGAACTTTCTAAAACATAGCATTTGAATCCAAATGAATACTTATGTACCATTGCAACAATGCCATTGTTTAAGATAACTCGCCAAGTTGGCATCCCTGATTTCGCATGTGTTGTACACACTGAATTGCCCGTTGTGCTTTGTTTCATATAATGTTGCTAATACAATTGCAATAATACACAAGTACCTCCAAATCTTTTTAATTAAGTTTTCCAAAATCTTTAAAATCTCTGGACAAGCTATCTAAGTTTATCAATTTCAGTATACTTTTATTATTTGCTTTATTGTTATTTACTATAATTATTATTAATATGGATTCAAATTATGTGTCTTGCTGTGGAGTACCTTTTTTTATGAATTTATAGCAATTTTTTGTACATTTAGTGCTATAGTGCGAGTGGTATTTTTACATTTCAAGGGCTGTGAAAATGCGACAAACAAAATCGTCAAATGCCATTAATAATGTATTAATAACTGCAAACTTACCACATTATTTGGAATAATACTTTAATGAATAATAAGTTATTAATTACATTAATTAATAATAATTTAAGGATTGAATCCGGAACTAAGATTGTTACTTTATTTTGTGTTTGGTGTTCAGTTTGGCAAAAAAAATCAATTATTGCCAATGGTCTCTTGAAATGGAAAAAAGCGCACCATAAGTTTGGTACTTACTTTGGTATCACACACACACATGCTGATGTTCAATTTTGTCAAAAGGTATCATTGTATTTGCAAACAAGATTATTCTGTTTGTACATGCATGAAAACTGTTTTTCACCTACTGGTTACATGTTTCTTCTTTTGGTGGCATCTTTTATTTTGACACATTGGTCGAAATTATAATACATAAGTATAGTTAATTTTTTCTTCATATGTACAATTAAATACAGTTGGACCTCCATTTTTCAAATTTCTCTGTTTTTTAAACTTTTCTGGGAACCAAAATTATTTTACTCTTTTTCTTTGTAAAATAACCACCAAATAGCGAAATTTACTTAAATGTTCTCTGTTGCAAGTCAATTTTTTTCTCCCTATATTTAAAATATATTTGTACAATTTAAATTGTTCACTTTTAACACTTTTTGTGGTGATCAATAACCTTGAACTGATTTTATTATGTTCCTAACGTTGAGCAGTAAAAGAGTGCCGTAATTTTTCAACCAAAAAACTCAAACTAAATTTACAGATTTTGTCAATAAATTTGAGGACACATGCTTAAAATTACTGGTTATAAAATATGTATGTTTGGAATTACTTGAAGGATTAAGATTAGAAAATTTTATTAAAATTCATTATTTGCAATTTAAAACTATTATTTAAAGGCTATGATACAGTGTATTCCTGAATGTTTTTTATTTTCCCTTGTTTTCCTTGCTGATTTTTTTATATGGGTAAGATATATGGAGATAAAAATTAATTTACAAAAGAAAGTGTGAATAATTACTTTTTTATAATGTATAATGCTTATGTATTTAAAATTTGTTTTATGTGGTTTAAAAAGTATATTAAAAGATTAATCTCTATTTAACTAATTTTCGACATAATGGACTTTTTTCCGAATTGAGCCGCTTCATTAAATAAAAGCCCAACTTTGTATTAACTTTTTTCTTGTGCTTGTAATAAATTTATTTTAAAAGTCATTTAAAAATGCATTTTTATTCTTAATTTTAATGCTCTTTTGTTTTTAATGATTAATATATAAAGTTTCAGAAATAAAATATTAGCTTTTTTTTGGTAAATATTTTTCACATTGTAAATCTTTATGATGCATGGAAATAAAGCCTATTTCTATTTCCATGTTTCTTTAAGTATTGGGGGAAATTTCTGCTTTTAATTTTTATCTCTCACTTGCAGAAAATGGAAGGGAGGGGGATGAACTTCCACATTTCCTGGTATTTTAAAGTTGAGAATTTTTTTTGCATACCAATGTTTCCCTTGCTGATGAATAAGTCACCTAGAAGCTCAGTAACTTTAGGGATAAGTTAGGTAGTTTTTTATTACAAAAGAATTTGCAGACGTTCTTGAAAAAAGTTTTGTTGACTATTGACTAAACCCTTTTAAGTGCTGTGGGCATGTATACATGTCCTGTTCAGCTGGTGTGCATTTTGTGCCCCAGAAGTGTATATTCGTTCTTCCAAAGGACGACTTTTTGCATTGTATTGCTCTGCTTAAAACTAGTCCAACGGCTTTGGAATGCAATAAAACGACATTAACAGTGTTTTTAAAAAATTTACTTATTTCAGAGTAGAGTTGGGGAAGGAATTTGAAAAAGTATATCCCAGGAAAGTGGAAATTCATGTCTAAGCGGTTTTTCACCTGTTAACATCTTCTAAGAAAAGTGAGATGCAAAATTATTTTGTTTGTGCAAGAAAAAATATTTGCCATGAATCTTACTATAATTTTTTAATTATTATTATTATATTGTAACTCTAGGCGTTAATTTTATATTTTCATTTTATTATTTTATACTTTTCTTTTTTAAAGTGGAAATTAAAAATTTTTAGATTGAAGAAAACATGCCTCTACTTTCCCCCCAATAAACCCCATAGCAACACGCGTTTGTGGGAAAACTGTGGTAGGAGGGGAGTAAATTTCATAGTTTTCCCTCTGTATTTAAGAGGAAGAGGGAGTATTTAATTTTTTGAGAAAATTTTCTAATGGGAAAAGAAATGGCTATAAAATAATATATATATATATATATATTTAATTTGGAAATAGTTACTTGAAAGTTTTTGTCTATGTGTTGTATAACAGTAGAATTATTTTCACCTAAATTAATAATTGATTTTTAAATTTTAAATCAATACATTATTACAAACCTTTCAGTGATTTATGTGTGCATAACATGTATTTTTTAATCAATCTCATGTAATGACTGAGATACATTTTACTTTTTGTAAAAATGTAAATATCTCTTATCTTTTAGATCATTACAAATGTTTCATATATTTTCTAGAAAAGAAACATATGAATATTGAAAATTTTTTGCTGAATTTTTTTTTTAAAGTAAGTTTAGTTTTTTTATTTATTTTGTACAAATTTCTATCATCTTTTTCATTACTGATCTAAGTTTCTTATATATAATTTTAGCTTTTTTTCCGTAAATTTTTCCATATTAATCTGATAAGTGTGACTAATATCTGCATATCTCAACTGTTGGAAAAAATATCAGGCATGTTTTTAACATTTTCTTATGTCATGTCAAAACCCCATCCATAGAGCAACACATTTTTAATACTTACCTTAAAGATTATATCTGGGTGTGTTTTAATGTCTATTTTTTTAAAAAATATATGTAGGGGTTTAAAAAAATAAGGTAACAAGCCCCCATTCAGGTTATTAAAGAAATAAAAAAATGTATGTAATTTAAAAAGACACAGGTACTTACTACTTCTCTACATAGTCACCATATTTATCAAGGAATTTGTTCTATTGGTGCTCCAAACCAATGAAACCAGCATTGTAGAAATCAGCATTGATGACACTACGGCTGTTTAAGCACAACAACCATATTACATTTCTTATTTCAATTGTGGACCATATTTCTGTCAACACAGCCATCTTTTAACTAGGATTTAGTCTTGTTAATGTGGAGAACCAGTTTTCCTATTGGTACCATTTGAATATTATGCTGGCTGCTAGATGCCCATCCCTGTGTTATAGTCCTTTTTATTGGAATAAGCAACCAATATTTATTTTTAATTTATTTTATTTTGAATAAAAGATGAGAGAGCTAAATATTAGTGTTCTTTAATTATTCTCTTATTTTTTATTCATATGGTTTTAACAATAAAAAAATATAACTCAAAGAAATAAAATATGAATTTTTTTTACCTGTAAATTATACTAAACTTATTTGAAAGATACAAATATTTTTATGATCAGTTATCATACTATTAAAGCATTCAGAATATTTTGTGTATTATTTGGAAATTTTAAAACCATTGTATTTTCTTCTTTTTAACTTATTGGAGCTTTCAAAATTACTTTGAGTTTTACTTAAAGGGACATTTTAGTACGTTAAAATTTATTTGCATGCAATTTGACTGGGTTAAGTAAATTGAATGGAAAACCAATGATGGGATCCTCAGGATTTCTTTTTGTTTTTCAATCTACATTAGTTAGAAAAAAAGGAAGTTTTTTTGTATAAAAATTAGAGGTAAAATAAATCATTTTAATTTCTCCTTTCTCGAAGAACTGTGAAGTACTTAAGTTAGTTATTTGAGTTTAACGTAAGAGACTATATATAAAGCAAATAAAAGCTATGATAAATAAAACTGCTCTGAAAAAAATCTTAAATCTTTTAAAACATATTTGAATGATATGGGGGAAAATGCTAGAGAACTTGTAAACAGAAAAAGCATGGAATTCAAATTTACTTAACCTAGGAACATTTATCTTTGAAATAACATTAAATAGAGGCCTAAATTTCAGTTCATTTGCAACAGAAAATTCAATACTTAAGTAGCATTTCCAGGCAATGGAACAAATGTTTTAATTGCTTATATTAAACTTTATCCTAATAAAAAAATTTCAATATGCATCAACTGTGGAATATTATAATTAATAAAATGCCCTAAAGCTCTAATTTTTATTGTTCATTAATAATAATTATGTATTAATTTACTTATTTGGTATTTTGTTATGAGATAGTGACATAACTCGAAGAGCTCAGTACATTTAATTCAAGCATATCTGATACACCAGTGAGCTTCTTCTTAATTCCTCAAAAGAATTAAATTAAAATTGCCTACTGTCAAGTTTTGACTGATTCTTACACTATGCATATTGCTTCTAATATAACATAAATATTTCAAGACATTGACATTGCATCTTTCGGTCAATGAAGTCCAATAGATGATTGCAGTGAATTACACTGTGCAAAAAAACAATTCATTCTTGAACTTGACAAATCTTTATTTGAATATTATGTTTATAATTCTACAGCCAAAAAATAAATAAATAAACATTTTATTTATCACTACATAACTTATTTTGCTAGATTAACACATGTTAGATCAAAGTTTAGGATCTGGTTTTTCAAAAAATAAAATGAATTTATAGCTTTCAAAATATTGGATGCTGGGGATAACTGCTTGTAAGTTCTTAGCCATTGTTTGCGTGTTGAGTTCTGATCCCAGTAAAGCAGGATGTTGCTTCTTAAATGAAATTGACCTTTGATGCACAGGTGGGGAATTGTATATATTATTTGAGTGTAGTTATTATTACAAGGTCCATTATCAATTATTGCAATGCTTACCAAGAACGAAGTATGTTTTTCTAACAATGCTATAAAGGGGAATTCTAAAAATGATTTAATGAAGTTTTTAGTTTTCCTTACTGAAACTACTATTGTATCTCAAATAAGACTATGTGATCAAGTACCGTGCTTTATTCCCTCAATTTCAAGCTTACTTATGCAAGCATGATGATGAATCTTGTAATTTTGAATCAGAATCAAGTAATAAGGATACCTGTGTTCTCATTCAACTCTCAAAACTTAACATCTTTTAGCTTTGATAGAAATACCATGCATCATCTCTTCAACTTGGAAGGTTTTTAG
Source organism: Trichonephila clavata (assembly GCA_019973975.1). Lineage (NCBI taxonomy): Eukaryota > Metazoa > Arthropoda > Arachnida > Araneae > Nephilidae > Trichonephila > Trichonephila clavata. Next base: position 11,226 of record BMAO01001286.1, read on the forward strand.
TTGCTGCAAGAATGCAGGCCATTAAGCATAAGGAACAATGCATTTTACGAAATTTCTGCAAAGACCTTTCAATTCTCTTCATTTCTTGAATAAATTTATTAGGTTTATTCAATTATAAAACATCAATATATTTATTTATTTTGTGTTGCCATGTTTGCAAAATATTCTAATTCTTGCATAATTTCTTGTGCAAAGTATTCTCTTCATAAAAAAAAAAATCTGAAATCAAACAAAGTCACGGGAAATATTTTTTCTAAATTTGAAGCCTTATAAAATTTTTTTTAAAAAAATCTATTTATCAAAACTTTTGTAATTTCAAAAATCTTTTCCCGTGGTATTCTAGGAGAGGGGGGTGCCAGCTCAGGTGTCGTCCGCGTCACTTGACCATGGTTCAAAATTACGCGGACCGTCCCCAAAAGCCCTCGTGTAGCTGAACAGTGGAACGTTAATATTCACTCACTCACCCATGGTATTCTAATATATTGTTAAAAATTATGTTGTGTATTGCAGCAATATATTTCTTGTTACTTTTAATATTAACAATAATTCAAACCAGTTAAATATAGGCCTTTGTATGCTTTTTTCTTTTTAATTTTGTATATGCTTATTGTTTTGTGTACCATAATGTAATACATACCTTTTTTGAATTATCCTCAAGAAGGTGTTTATATTTTATAATGCTCCTTTTTGTAGTTTCCTATCACATTGCTTATATTAAATGGATTATAATTGCAAAGTATTACTTGACTATATTTTTAGTAACTGATATTTTTAATAAATGTTTTAAATTTTGATTGATTGAACAAAAATGCTATCTAAAAGCCAACTAATTTCTTAAAATATATCAGGGGGGGGATTTTCGGCTAATTTTTTTTTAAGTTGTGATGTACACAGCTGAATTCCCCCCCCCCTTCATAAATTATAATGTAGAACAAAATTCTGTTTACATGTTCAACACTATCATGAAGAATTCATTTTTTTTTTCTTTTACAGATGGATGGTAATGTAAACTCATATTCTGAACAAGAGTGCAACACCCATTTTCTGCGTTATAGATTTCAAAAACAGATTTTTTTGTCCCATCTGTGAAAAAACTTTCACATTTGAAATTAGCAAAATGGCTTTGTTTGTAAATGATAATTCAAGACATCCTTTTTGTGTTCCTCCTAAAGAAAAGCCTCATGTTTGTGAAATATGCAACAAGGTTGTTTCTCATACTGGTAATTTAAAAGCACATTTACGTATTCATACCAAGGAAAAGCCTTACGTTTGTGAAATGTGCAACAAGTCTTTCTCCCAAATGGATCATTTAAAAACACATTTGCGGATTCATACCAAGGAAAAGCCTTATGTTTGTGGAATATGCAACAAGGATTTTTCTCGAAATGGTGATTTAAAAAGACATTTATGGATTCATACCAATAAAAAATCTCATGTTTGCGAAATATGCAACAAGTCTTTCTCTCGTAGGGATAATTTAAAAGGACATTTACGAATTCATACCAAGGAAAAGCCTTATGTATGTGAAATATGTAATAAAGGTTTTTCTCATACTGGTCATTTAAAAGCACATATAGGAATTCATACAAAAGAAAAATCCCATGTTTGTGAAATATGCAACAAATCTTTCACTAGAAAGGATAATTTAAAGCAACATTTATGGATTCATACCAAGGAAAAACCATATGTTTGTGAAATATGCAACAAGGGTTTTTCTAATACTGGTAATTTGAAAGCACATTTACGAATTCATACCAAGAAAAAGCTTTTTGTTTGTGAAATGTGCAACAAAGGTTTTTCTCAAAATGGTAATTTAAAAAGGCATTTACAGGTACATACCATGGGAAAAACTTTGTGAAATGTGCTACTAGAGTTTTTTTTAAACTGGTCATTTAAGGCACTTTTACATATTCATAAGAAGGAATAGTTTCATCTTTGTGAAATTTGCAACATTGTGATAATTTTGAAAAGATATTTTACTTTTAGAACTGAAGAAAAATGTCAAGTGAGGAATAGTTATTAGTGTCTTGTATTTCTTTTGTGTATAATATTTTTCTTATTCTTATATGACTGTAAGGCCCTTTTTCAAAAACAATTTTGGAGACTGTAACTGTAAAAATAATTTGTTTTATATTCAGATTACATTGTTAAGATGATTCTGAAAGTAAAATGTCAGATTGATCTGCCATTGTTTTACAATTTTAAAAAATTAAGAATTTTTGAAATTTTTGTAAAATGTTCAATTTTTAAAAATTTTAAGTTATTTATGTTCCTTAGATTGTTGCTAGCAAAATTTAGTATCGATTTGAAAATCTATTCCCTTGTTGATTTTTAATAATTATTTTTCTAGAAAAACCTGTAAAAAACACAACATTTTTTTAAATAGTAACTTAAGCATTTTTTAAAAAAAATAAAATCTCAGCCTTAAATTTATACTAACTTTTATAGAATATACATTTGCGAATATACAAAAACTTCCAAGGCTCTATGCTGAACAGGAAAAAAAGCCTTAGGCTTAGAAAACACTTATACCTTCAAAATAGGATGTCTGAGAAAAATGCATTTAAAGTTTGTAAAGCTATAAAACAAAAACTTATAATGCCCATAAAGATCTCATTTTTTAATACGTTATTTTCCAATGTGTGTTCTACTCTAGAACGCTATTTTAATTAAATATGACTGAAAGTAATTTTTTGATTTCAAAATATATTTTTGCATAATGGTTGCATTTGTTGTGATGACAGTTTATTCTGCTTAATCTTAACCTAATATTTTCACAAAAGTTTTGAAACACAAAGCATTTATGTACAAAATAATAGTGATACTAAAATAATTAATGTTGAAGCTGTTATATAATCTATTTTTAAAGCAAAAATTGGCCTTGAAATCAATTTTAATTAACTATGAGAATTCAAGAAACTCAAAACATAATCAAGCAGAAATGATTTTAGTAATTAAAATTGAAATTAATCAACATTTCACACTATAAAAGAGTTGATTGCACTCAAAAATATTTTTAATTAATTCAATTTAAGAGTGGAAAAATGCTTTTAAATTAAACCAAAACCTATGCTCAGAAAACTTCAAATATCTGAAAAACTAATTTGGTATCAGATCTGAAATTTGGTGGCAAGCTGCATAATATGGGCCTCAAGAAAAAAATTTTTAAAAAAATTTCAGTATATTGGAGATTTACAGGGTACTGTGGAGCCTTATAAATGAAAATCTGTGATAGTTATTCATGAATCACTTGAATATTTGTTAAAATAAATGCTTTGAATGCGAGTTCATTGTGATTAATCTATATGTCTAAAAATGGTTTTAAATATAAGTCTGAAATAAGAGCACATAAATGTGAGATGATCCATAAAAGTTCTTGTGTTTTAGATTTTTTTTTTTGTTTGAGAAACTCTCATTAGTTTTTATATTAAGAGTGTTACTATCTTCACCTGCTGTTTTCTTGTAGAGTGTTGCCTAACTTAAGATACAGCCGGACTTCCATGTAACAAACATCTGTTTAGCAAACTTTTTCCTGGAACTAAGAACATTTTACTCTTTTCTTCGTAAAATAACTTCCAAAAATAGTGAAGTGCATTTTTTATTCAAGGAACGTTTTCTTCTTGCGATTCGATTTTTTTCTTCTTATTTTAAAATACTTCAAGATATTTTACAAATTATTCTCTTTTAGCATATTTTGTGGTTATCAACGGCCTTGAATAAATTTTGCCAGGTGCCTAACTCACCTAGAACAATAAAATTATCTTTTTTTGTTTTTTGAAAAATTAAGGCAAGCAGATTTTATCAGGAACTAAATTTAAGGACACTTGTGGAGTGTAAGCTTAAATTATTGGTTATAAAGTAAGGTATATACTTAAAATTACTTGTAGGCTTAAGATTAGAAAATGTCATTGAAAAATTCATTACTTTAAATATATATATATATATTTTAAATATAGTGCATACCAGTGATTTACATAAATTTAATATTAGGAAAGTAGGGGGTCTACCCCAAACTGAAAAACCTGCGAAGGGGTCTATGAGGCTAAAAAGTTTGGTAATCTATAGTGTATACAATTAAATATAGTGTATTTCTGGACGTTTTTTCCCCTTGTTCTTGCAGATATCTTTTTCATGGGTAAGATACGTATAAATGTGAATAATTAATTTTTTTTAATAATATATATTGCTTATGAATTTAAAATTTGTTATATGCTATTTCTAAAGTATATTAAAAGATGAATCTCTATTTAATGAATTTTCCACATAGCGAACTTTTTGGAGAGATTTAGCAAAATTATTAAATAGAGACCGATTGTATATGGTTTCCTTTTAATGTTACTTAGAAGTTATTTTGATAGTTATATATCGGGGAAATCTGTCAAAGATTATAAAGAGCAAAGAGAGAGAGAGAGTACTTTTACTACACCTTTAGCTGTTTAGAAAGAGAAATTGAAATTTGCATGAAAATTTAAAACTTGTATCTTGCTTCACCGAGTCGTGAAATTGCATGGAATTAAAAAGAATGACATTTTGGGACAGTTTTAATTGGCGAAATCATGTAAACTGATCGTCAGTGTCAATTGGATAGTTTATTCCGTTTTAAACACATAAAAACATTATTCAGTTACTTCTAATGAACAATATTGTAGGATAGCAATGTTTATATTGAATAAGAAACTGGATATGTCGCTTAGCTTCTAAAAATGTAACTTTTTAAGATTTGTTTAGACCAATGTGCCCTAAGCGTCTGTACACGGTCTGCCTTGAAACTGTCGTAGCGGTAGCTGACGAGATAGGTCTGATGCTGTACTCAGTCTGCTTCTTTTGGCAGTAACTGCCAAATACCGGTCCTCATTTGGCGTTGTAACTCTGGGGCGACCTGTGCTGTAACATCTACTCACATTACCATCATCTTGGAATCGTTCCTAAAGCCTGGAAATGACACTCTGGGCTATTCCAAGTTCCTTGGATACTTCCAGCTGGGTACGTCCACATTCCATTCGTCCGATAATTCTACCACGTAAAAAATCATCCAAATGCTTCCTTTGTGCCATAACTATGCGATCATTGCACTGAAAGTCTTGTGAACAATTTTACTTCTTTGCCACCATTCCTTATATACCCTTCTCTTACACTCTCGTCATTGTGACGTACTATCCGTGCCATCTGGTGGTTTCCTGTAATTTGCATAGTCTTCTTCAAGATGTGTGTGATAATTCTACAGGTGAAATTTTTATTTTAGAGTTCAATTTCGGTGTGATTCTGAATTATCCTTAATTTATCGACACATGTGTGTACTAAAACATTGATATTTCATAATACTTAAACCTACAACAAACAATCAAAAACGACGTTATAGGTAGTAGGATTCAAAAGTTCCCTGACTAAGTCTATAACGTGAAAAATTTTTGCGGTAGAACGACTATGATAATGTTTCTGTGTTATTGCACCCTTCCCCTTTTCTAAAAGTGGTTTGTCCCAAATGATGAGTTCGGTTACTCGCCACGGTGTCGTCCGCGTCACTTGACCATGGTTCAAAATTACGCGGGCCGTCCCCAAAAGCCCTAGGGTAGCTGAACATTGGGACGTTAATATTCACTAACTCGCCACGGTATTGTAGGTGGTCGTGGTAGCCGAGTGGTCCAGGCATCGGATCATGGCTAGCGTGTAATGAGTTCGATCCCAGTACCACTAAAGACCCGCCGTGTAGGGGAACGATGCACGTAAATCTGTCGAGAGCTCAAACGTCCTCCCGTTGGTGTGGTAGTTAGGAGCAGGGCCGCCGCGTGGGGGTGGCAAAATTGTTCAGCGCACAAGGGCGCCTGGGCCAGGGGGCGCCAAAATTTATAGTACTTATAGTTTTTTAATTTAAGGCTACTTAAATAAAAGTTGTTAATTATACACTTGCAATTTAGCATGTTTCACATTTTCTAAGCAATAAAATGAGATTTTATTTAAATTTTACCGAATGGACAAAAAGTATCTAGAAATTATTTAGTGTGTTCAAATTCCCGAGACGCAGTTTTTTGCTCTCTTTCCATGTAAACTATTCAGTGAGAAGCATTCACATCTTATTAAGGATGGAATTAATGATTGAACACATTTAACCCACATTTTGAAAACACATGAAAGCAGAGCATCTCAACTTAAATATAGTTCAAAATGTCTTTGCGTAATTTATGTACCATTGATGCATTTTAACAAAGACTTTATGATGCAGAAAAGGTTTACTGGCAATCGGTTATTGAACGGCTTATTTATTTAATTCAACATTTATCCCGGCAATGCCTTGCATTTAGAAGTCCTTCTAAAAAGTTGTATCATAGTGGTAATGGAAATTTTTTTAAGTTGGTTGAAACCATAGCAAAATTTGATCCAATAATCGCTGAACATCTCCATAAAATGCAAACTTCTCAAAAGAGGAGCATTGTGCTCATTACTTAGGGGATCAAATTCAGAATGAAATTATAAGCATTATTTCAGAAGGAATTAAAAAGCATTTGTTACGAATGATTAAATCGTCAGAATATTACTCACTAATTCTGGATACTACACCTGATGTAAGTCATACCGAACAGTTGACTTCTGTTATTCGATTTATTTATAAGAACGAGGAAACCAAAAAAGCCCAAATTGAAGAACATTTTTAGGATTTCAATCTGTCGACGACACTACTGGACAGGGTCTGTTTAAATTCATGAAGGGACTTTTAAATCGTTAGAACTAAATTTATCAGATTTACGAGGTCAATCTTATGACAATGGTGCTAATATGAGAGGAAAGCACAAATGATTGCAACAAAAATTATTGAAAATAACTCGAGGACACTCTATATCCCCTGCTCTACCCATTCTCTAAATTTAGTTGTAAATTATGCAGCTAAAATTTCCTTCAAAACAGTTAATTTCTTCGGAGTAGAGCAGAAGGTTTACAATTACATTTCTTCCTCCGTAAAACGTTGGTCTATTTTGCAACAATATGTTGAAAATCTGACTTTAAAGCCACTCTCCAACACCAAATGGAAAAGTAGAATTCAAGCTTTAAGACCGTTGAAAAACGATTTGGAGGGAATTTTGAAAGCGTTAATAAATATTCAAGAAGATCAAATAAGAGACATGTAATCAAGAATTCAAGCAAAAGATTTGATTCAGAGGGTTTCCTCGTTTAAATTCCTTTGTTCTATTAACATCTGGCACGATATTTTAAATTTATTAAATATGGTAAATGAAATAATGCGAAATTCTAAATGTGATTCACAAATCGTGACTGATAATTTACAAAATCTTATATCAGCTAAATAATCGCAGATCAGATGAAGCGTATGAACATGCAATTGCCACTGCAAGTATCGTTTCTGACGATTTGGGGATGGATACTGATTTTAAACTAAGTCGAGAAATAGGTTTAAAAATAAGTTATTTCAAGATGAACAAACCGACGAACCAATCAACAACCCAAGACACAAATTTAAGGTTGAATTTTACAATATAATATTAGACTCTTCTATTTCTTCAATTACTGAAAGATGCAGTCGATAAAAGAACATTACAATTAATTCAAGGTACACTATATACCTAATTTTAAAAAGTGGAGTGACCATGAAATTTTAAAACATTGTAAAGAATTAGAAGAAAAATTAACGGATACTAAAAATGTTAATGAAAAGGACATTGATGGATTAAATTTGTTCGAAGAAATAAAATATTTGCGATGTTTTACCAAAGAGGATATGTCACCTACATTGACGTTTTAAATTACATTTATGAAAACAATCTTACCGATACATTTCTAAATATTTCAATAGCTTTAAGGATTTCTTTAACCCTGCCAGTTTCGGTGGCTACTGGAGAACAAAGTTTTTCAAAACTTAAAACTATAAAAAACTACAGGCAATCTACCATGGCACACACAAAGGAGAGATTATCAGACTTGTCAATTACACTGCTGGCCACCGTAAATGCAACACCCTGAAGGAAGCACGCAAATAACATGAAATTTACAACATGCATTAGCGGAGGTGAGATATGCAAATGATTAGAATTTCAGCGCAGACACACATCACGCACGCCTGTGGCGCCACCTCAAAGCGCTATTTAAGGCTTGGAGATTTCGACGATTTCAAGTTCGACAATTGTGTTTTTCTTGTGGTTTTTTTCAAAAAACGATCAGTTATGTCTCGCAGAAACAGCGATCTGCTTTTGATCAAATATCCGAGTTCGACAGAGGAAGGATAGTGGCCTACCGAGATTGTGGATTATCTTTCAGGAAAATCGGTAGTCGTGTTGGACGAAACCAAACAACTGTAATGCGGATATGTGACCGTTGGATGCAGGAGGGTACGACAAACCGACGTGGTCGATCGCATCCACCTCAGTGCCCCACTTCACGTCAGGACAGGCAAATTTTGTGCATGGCAGTGACGGATCGTTCAGTCACATCACGAACCATATCACAACACATTGAGTCTGTAACGCATCATTCAGTGTCTGCGCGTACCATTCGACGTCATTTGCAGCAGAGTGGTCTGCCCGCAAGACGTCCATTGCTTGGTCTACCCTTGACGCAGAACCACAGACGTCTTCGCCGCCAATAGTGCGATGAAAGAAGGATGTGGACGGCAGAATGGAATGAAGATGTCTTTACTGACGAGTCACGCATCTGTCTGCAACACCACGATGGTCGGATTCGAGTCTGGAGACACCGTGGAGAGAGGATGCTGAACAGCTGCGTTATGCATCGCTACACTTGTCCTGCATCAGGTATTATGGTAGGGAGCGGTATTGGATATCACTCTCGCACTCCTCTAGTACGCATTGCCGGTACTTTAAACAACCAGCGCTACATCTCTGAGGTGTTGGAGCCAGTTGTCCTTCCTTACCTTCAGGGCTTGGCCACAGCTATATTTCAACAGGATAATGCGCGTCCACACGTGGCACGCATTGTCCAAAGGTTCTTCGTCAATCACCAGATTGAATTGTTTCCCCAGCCGGCTCGCTCTCCGGATCTTTCGCCGATAGGCAACATGTGGTCCATGGTTGCTCAACGATTGACCCAGATTACACCCCCACCTGCCACACCAGATCAACTTTGGCAACGTGTGGAAGCTGCTTGGCCTGCTGTACCCCAATAACACATCCAAAGTCTCTTTGAATCAATGCCGAGGCGTGTGGCAGCGGTGATCTCCAAGAATGGCGGCTACTCTGGCTACTGAATCTGGCAGGAACCCCACTTCACAGAAGTCTATAAATTTAATCATTTGATACTTGTTCAACATATTATCTACAAAAAAAATTTTTTGTGCTATCTCTTGTCTTTCTTTTGGTGTTGCATTTACGGTGGCCAGCAGTGTATATCCATAGAGAGCGTAATTTTGAATAAACTAAATATAACTGAATTGATACGAGCGTTTGTAGCTGATAAAGATAGGAGAATCAATACTTGAAAATCTTCTCTAATTTATATATTTTACTTTAAAAAATGTTCTATCATTGTATTGCTTTTAAAATTTGTGAAACAATAAAAAAACAATAAAATAAACGTGTTTTAATATCATAATTTTTAAGCTTTTCAGTTCGAAAGTCAAATTTTGAATACTATAAAAGAACATTTCACATATAATTTGCAGCTCTTTATAAGAATGCAACAGAACTCTATAAAGGGGCGCCAAATTTCAATTTGAACAAGGGCGCCTAATACCCACGCAGCGGCCCTGGTTAGGAGAGGGGGGTGTCAGCTCAGGTGTCGTCCGCGTCACTTGACCATGGTTCAAAATTACGCGGACCGTCGCCAAAAGCCCTCGTGTTGCTAATCAGTGCGACGTTAATATTCACTCACCCACGGTGTTGTGTTTTGTAGGCGGATGTATTTAGTACCCGGCGATTGAAGGAAATGGCGTTTGTTGAGCCCAGAATGAATATCAAATTTTGTGTTCGCTTGGGAAAGAGAGCTAGGAGAGAGTTACGAATTGTTAAAGCATGTGTACGGTCGTAATATATTACCAGGAACGCAAGCTTTTGAGTAATCGACGTTTCAGAGTAGGCAGGGAAAGTGTCAAAGACGATGGAAGCTCTGGACGTCCGCAGACTTCCCGCACTTCTGAGAACATCGAAAAGGTTACTGCAACGGTACTAAGGAAGAGGCTGCATAGAATAGCGCACATAGCAGAATCAGTTAGAATATCCAAGGCTACATGCCAACAGACAGTGGCAAGGATCTTTGCATTCATAGGGTGGGTCAACACATCGCTCCCTGCATGTTAAACAAAGACCAAAAAAGTAATTCGAATAGAAATGACGGGAGGCTTAATCTCAGCTGTTGATATCCTTCCCTACTAGGCAGAGTTGTTACTAGAGGCGAGAAATGGTGGGGGTTGCAGGTAATAAAAAAAACATGAGAGCGTCGGCAACTTAGAAATCACCATAATCTCCACGCAAGCAGAAATTCCGCCGAGATCGCTCTAAATGGAAGGTCATGCTAGACATGCTCTTCGATATCCAAGGCATTGTACATCTGGAATGTATCTCTGAAGAACGCACTGCAAACAAAGAACTTTGTAGAAATCCTGTGCCGTTTGCGTGCATCGATCCGAAAAAAAAGTCCAAAGTTGTGGGCTGACCAGTCATGGGGGCTTTACATGAAAACGCTCCTGCACACTGATCCCTCCTCGTTCCTGTCTTTCTTCGAAAACCGAAAACAATTAATTTGTTACATCCTCCTTACTCCCCTGATCTCGCTCCCGGCCACTTCAGCCTATTTTCTAAGCCGGCACGTCACTTGTAGAGTTGTCTATTTCAATCTACAGATCTAGTTAAAAATGCATCGCAGGCTGAATTAAAGTACATGGCTAAAAAGGGATTCTAGAAATGCATCAACGATCTTTACAAGTGATGGCAAAAGTGTGTTGCTGCATAAGGGTATTATTTCAAAGGAGGATGTGTTTTTTGCCAACTTCAACCTTCAAAAATTATATTAAGAAACTTGCTATTAAATTTTTTGATTCCTTACCATTCACAAATAAGAATTAATATTATTAACTTGGAAAACTATGTACCACACGATGAGACCAAGGAGAATTCTTCTTGACTCATACAACCTCCCGAAACGTTAAATTTCTTCATTTGTCGGTGTCAAATGATTTTCTGAATTAGTAATTTTCTTCCTTTAAACTTTATTTTTCCTAAAATCTTAAATTCTACTCTGCACCCACACAGGCAAGATTTTCAATTTTAATTTTTCACAACTTCAGGGCAGCCAATCTTGAGCCATTTTACTTCACCTTCTTGAACAATAGCAATGCAGGCACTCAGCAACTCCAGGACTCTTTCCTCTACTTCGACTGTGTCTGCAAGCACCACTTAGCCACTCCCTTTTTCCACATTCATTCCAGCAATCAGGTTGCTTCCTCTCCACTCAGGACTGCTACTTTCACCAGACACCAATAGACTCTATGATATGGAATGGAGGCTCGCTTCACGAGCCAAATACCAGAGACGTCAATCGTAGTTGGAAGTTTTATCCACAACTTTTCTTAGTATGTATCGTAGCGTGTATTCAAGTCAGAAAAATTTCAGTTCTGACAATAGATTGGTACAAAGTAGCTTACGTATATTCTGCACTGTATTAAACGGGAAACCACCATGTAATATTATCATGGAAGCTACGGACAAAATCTCTGTAAGCAACAACATTAAGCGGAAACCCAATCTTACTTCAGGTGTAATGTTAATCTATGGGAAAACATCGAAATTCAACTGAGTTTTTCAAACTTCTAATGCAAGTTTTTTTGAAGCCTTTTTTGAGATATATCGATTGAAGTTGATCTGTAGATTTCAGATTCAGAATTTTCCATTATTTTTTTCAGTATCTTTGCTAAAATACCTTGTAAACTTTTTTGGTTCTTTTAGAGCAAAGTTGATACATTTGCTTGCTTATCGCGTTTTTTGGCGACTAATAGAATATTTTATCAAAACATCTATTATCATAACTGTATTGGTTTCTTTGATTTTTTGGTTCTTTCTTGTTTATTAAATGAAAATTAATGACAAATATTTCGAAATTTTTTTTTTAAATAATTGTGTTTGGTAAATTTTATATTATTTAGAATGTAATTGGATACACTGCATGTAGTGTTGTTGTTGTTGTTGGCGTGTCCATTACGTGCAGATTAATAACAAAAAAAGAAGCCTTAGATCGCTCCGCAACCTCAACAACTTTATCAGAGAAGATCAAATCTTCTGGGCTGATCTTGAAAAGTCTGGCTTGAATTGCTAGGTAGCTGAGGATATGTTTTTGAGACAGTTGAACATTAGGACAGTTTGGGCAATGATTTGTGTAACTTTTTTGTCCGTCAGTTGAGATTTTCAATCCTTTTAGGAGCTTTGTTCTAAGTCTAGTTATTATTGAGGCTATTGTACGGTTGCTATTTACAGCTGGGATGGAATATTAAAATTATTGTTGAAAAGCCTTCGGCTGGCAACTGCATTCGTCGATGAGGGTCGTGAGGTTAGATCATTTAGGGCAAGCTCTGGATTCTTTGGCAAGTCCATCGGTTTTGTCATTACCGAAGATATTTACGTGGGCTAGTATCCATTGTAGCGTACAGGATCTCTTTTCGGTGATAATTTTGTCGAAGGATTAAATAATTTTGTAGCTGATTTGGCACTTGCCCTTCTGGATGGCTTGCAGCTCAGATCTTGAGTCTGTGAAGATGACGATGCCACTCGATTCTTGGAAGCTTTTATAAAGGAAAATCTCCAATGCACTCTTGATAGCAATGAGTTCGTATGTGTAGTTGGATGTAATTTTCCCTACTTGAATTTTATGGCATTCGTGCTCTCTGTTTGGACAAATAACGAAGACACCTGTTCCTCCTCTACCAAGATTTGAATCGAATGAGCCAACAGTGTAGGCGATTGCTAGATTTTGAGTTCATGTGGTAAGTTCTTCGAAGGTATGGTTGCATCTTTCTTTGATTATCGAGACAGGTTTTTTTTAGTGCAGGGCTGTAGGAGGTTTAGATTTACCTTTGTCTGCGGCTGAAGATGAAGAGTGTATATATGAAGGTTCCTTCGTAATATCAAGTGACTCGTGCTGAAGGTTGATATTTTTTCTGATTTCCTGGTCTTGTTGCAGGGTTGAGGATCTTTTGAGCCTTGATTATCCCTCAACGCTTTGAAAATTTTGCTGTAAATATAGTTATCTGGGAGGATTCGTATGTTATTGTAAATTTAATTGTAGATAATTTTCTTCTGCTTTCTAATGGGGCGAGGCCACATTCTTTTTCAGCTTTCATGTTGTTTGTAGATGAGACAGATCTGGTGATGATTTTCGAAGCCCTCTACTGAATCGAGTTAATCTTTTCCTTTACCGTAGGCTTGGCCGGTGCCCAAATCGGTGTAGCGTACTCAAGATTGGGCCTAACGATGGAGATACAGGTAAGCCTCCTTTAACGCGGTACTTGTGCAACGCGTTTCAGATATTGAGTATTTTTTTTCCATAATGCGGTTTAAATTTTCCTACAACGCGTTTGTTGTTACATGTTCTATTACGCTTCAAATAAAAAAATTACATAAAGTGGCAACACTGTAGATTTTTTTCAACACTGGCAAGCCTTGACTGCTCGAATTATCGAAAAAAAATCAATCAGGTAAACTACGCATTTCACAATTCACTTTTTTCTGTTAATATCTACACGTCACTTGTGACGTGTAGATATTAACTCCAACAACGCGATTTCTTATAACGCGGCTTTTTTGAGGAATGTATCTACCGCGTTGTAAGAGGCTTACCTGTATATGTATTTAGAAGTGTTTTTGGATTTGAACCCCAAGAAGCACCGCAATGTCTATTAAGGATGTTAAGCTTTTTTAGTGCTTTATTTGAAATATTATCGAGGTGTTGCGATAATCTTAGCTCTGCATTAAGAGTGAGACCAAGGTTCCTTGGGTTAGAAGTTTGATTTACACTCATGAACCAAAAAATTAGCGCACCAAGAAAGAGTCGTCAAAATAAAACGAAATTTTACATACGTAATAACTACTTTGATATAAGTAAGTGATTCGAAAATCAAAGAAAAAGGAACATTTATTTCAGAGAAAAAGGCAAAAGAACGGAGGATTTAATACCCTGTTGAACCCCCTCTAACGCGAGTGCACAATGCGATACGATCCGGCATTGAGGCGTACAAGTTTTGTATGATGTCTTGAGACATTTCGTTCCATATTTGCTACAACCTTGCCTCTAGTTCGTTCAAACTCGTGGGATGCCCAACTCGTCATCCCAAATGCTGCCAGATATGCTCGACTGGAGACAAACTGGGGGTCGAACAGGGCAAGGAAGGGTAGTAACAGTGCGGAGATAGTCTTGTAACACCCTTGCCATGTGAGGCCGAGCATAGTCTTGTTGAAAAATGGTTCCTGGGAGCCATTGCATGAGTGGCAACACATGTGGTGGCAGCATGTCATGGACATACCGCTAGGCTGTCCTGGTGCAACGGATCAATAATAGGAGTGACCGTGTATTGTAGGGAATGGCACCCCATATCATCACACCAGCTGTGGGATAGGTGTGTCGTTGTAAAGCAAAGGCAGGATTGAGGCATTCACCACGGGGTCTCCACACACGAAAACGATTAACATTACTGCTGAGATTGAATCTGGATTCGTTGCTAAAGACGACCTGGTTCCATTCCGCTGCAGTCCAGTTTCCTCGTGCGTGGCACCACTCCAAACGGAGGTTTCGATGGGTGAGCGTCAAAGGCAGCACACGTAATGGGCGCCGCGATCCCAAATGTTCTTCAGACACGCGCCTTCGTATGATTCGAAAAGACACAGGGGCCCTAGTAAAGGTGCTACCTGTACCTGAATGGCAGCCGATCAAGCAGTTGGCTGTACGCGTGCATTTCTTTCGATGTGTTGGTCTTCTCGACGACTGGTCTTTCGAGGGCGTCCTGTGTGAGCCTGGTCTTCGAGTAAATGACATCTCTCGGATCCACTGGTCCCAACACTTCCTCACAACACAATCAGAGCAGCCTAATTGATGAGCTACTCGCCTAGCTGACCACCCAGCTTCCATCATGCCGATGATTCTCCCCCTTTCAAACTGCGACATCTGCTCATATTGTCTTCGAAAACGGCGTAATGGCATTCTACCTCAGCGCTTGTTTGGTAAGCGATTCAGCACACTCAAACAATCTTTGGCTACCGGTTTTATACTCCACGGAGAACGACGTTAAATGCCCTCTACTGGCTATACGTATTGCGCAAGCACGCTACATTTCTAATCATTTGCATATCACCCCTGTTAAGGATAATGACTTTATAATGAATGTTAACATGGTTTTGTTGTTATGCCAATAGATGGCGCCTGTATCTCTCATTTGTATTTATAGTATTTCTTATGTAACTTCCTTCTAGCTCTAGCCACCTTGTGTGCAGGTTGTAATTTAAGTCTGTGATAATTCTCGTATTCCGTAAATAATAAAAACTTAACAGGTTATGGGTACCAGCACATGCTTTAACTGTGCTTGAAGTATCAAAGATTATGAGTCTTTTACGATAGAAAAGGCTGAAAGAACTTTATTTCTTGGAAGCAGCAAGTCGCGGCAAAGTTTTGCCGATCGGCAATTTGGCGGGAAGATAGCGTGATCGCGCCGCCATTTTGAAGAGATCGAGGAAGAAACAGATGACCGTTGTTGCTTAGCCTAGAAATATTTAAACAAATTATTTAAGAAACCTGCAAACCTAAATTTCTAGAAAGGAAATAAGTATGGATTTCAGTCGTCATATTAAGCCTTTGACCGGAGAAACAGATTGGCCGATGTGGAAACGGAAGATACGAGACCTACTCGATTACCACGAAGGAGCGATCGAGATTATAGATGGTAAGCTGAAAAGACCAGAATCCATAGATGCTGAGGCTCAAGAATCTGTAAGAAAACAGTATAAAGAACGCTGCGATTTGTACAGAAAAGCAAATAGTTATGCAAAATCAATGATCGCAAGTACTGTCACTGATGCTGTGTATCAGAAGATTATGGACAAGGAAACAGCCTTTGATGCATGGGAATCATTAAAGCAGCAGTTTGAAGCAACTTCAAAAGATCAGTTGTTTAAAATTTGTACAGAGTTTTTTGCATTTAGCTGGGTTCCAGGAGAGGATGTCTCAACACATACTGCAAAGCTAAGAAGTCTTTGGAATGAACTGAATAATGGACTTGAGGCTAGAGAGGACAGCAAGTTGCCAGATTTTATGTTAGTATGTAAAGTATTGCATATTTTGCCTTATCAGTTTGAAACCTCTAAATCCAGTTGGATGTTGTTAGCTGGAGATGACAAGAAGTCATTTGAAGAATTAACAGTGCAGCTCTTTATGTTCGAAAGAAATTTTACCAAAGTGGAAGACAGTAGCAAAAAAGCCCAGGAAGCCCTAATAGCTACAAAATCAGAAAGACCCAGACAAGAGAGCAACTATAAGTTCATGTCAAGAAAAGAAGATAGCTGCAATTACTGTAATCGTAAAGGACATTGGGTAAAAGACTGCAGAAAATGGATTTCAGATGGAAGACCACCAAAGAATAAATTGAGTGATACACAATTAAATACAGTGTCAGCTAACACAGCATTAATGTCTATATCTGAGGAAGTCTGTACATCAGAGTCTATCCCTACAACATATTGGATTGACAATGGAGCTACTAGGCATGTCACAAACTGCTACACATATTTTGTTGACTTCATAAAATTTAATAGTCCTTGTGGCATTAAAGCTGCTGGAAATGAAACATTAGTTGCTCTGGGGAAAGGCACAATAAAAGTAAAATCCACTATTAATGGAAAATGCTAAGAAGATTTTCTGAAAGATGTTTGGTATGTTCCAAAGATTAATAGAAATTTATTTTCTGTACTTGCCGCTCAAGACAGAAATCAAAACAGTGAATTTGTGTCGACTCCTACAGAGTGCTGGTTAAAGGTCAACGGTGATGTGGTGCTGTATGGTTCTCGCAGTGTGAATGGTTCCTTATTGAAAGCATATTTTTAACCAATATTGCCCAAAGGAATGACAGAAGTTCATACTGTTGTAGCAGATAGCTCCTTGCTACAGTTGTATCATGAAAGATGGGGCCATCAAGATAAACGTCACATCCGAAACATGCTTGAAAGGGAACTAGGCATCCACATCAAGCTAGATAAAGAATTATGTGAGCCCTGTATTTATGGCAAAGCACACAGGTCATCTTTTGGCACCAGGAAGAAAGCATCTGAGCCTGGTGAACTGACTTCAGCAGATGTTTGTGGACCATTTGATGAGTCATTCCAGAAGAAAAAGTATCTGGTTGTATTCAAAGACAGCTTTACAAAGTTTCGCTATGGTTACCTAGTAAAAGAGAAGTCAGAAGTAAAGAATGTGTTAGAGCACATGCTTGCACATACAAGGACATTGGGATATTCTGTGAAAGAATTCCTCTGTGATAATGGTGGAGAATTTGATAACAAAGCTGTTCTGGAAATTTTACATTCAAATGGAATCACTCAAAGGCTGACAGCACCTTACACCCCAGAATAAAATGGAGCCAGTGAACGAGAAATGCAAACCACTATTGAAATAAACAGAACATTCAAATACTCAAATCCTAATGTCAGTTTCCCTGCAACCATCTGGGCTGAGTTAGTTAACTCTGCCATATATATACTAAACAGAACAGGAAAGTCATCAATAGAAAATGTAAGTCCATATGAGCTTTGGCTCAAAAAGAAACCCCGGTTAAAGCACTTGCGCATAATAGGATCTCCATGCTATGCTCATGTTCCAGCTCAGAAGCGAAGGAAAATGGACAAGAAGGCCATCCAAGGGTACCTTGTGGGATATGATGGAGATGAACGATACAGAATTTGGCTAAAGAAAGAACACAGAGTAATTTTATCTAGATATGTAATATTTCAAGAAAAAGCAGGCAAGTGTGATGACCATACAGAATTGAAATTAGAAGACGGGATAAGAGAAGATACAAATCTGGGAAAGTATGAAGAGCATCTCATAAAAATTAAAGACAATCCTGTAGAAAGTACACAAAGCTAAGAAGACTTAAGTGATTCTGAGAGTGATATTGAAGAAGATGCTGAACCTATATCAGATAGACAGCTGAGGAACCGCTCACTTCTTCATAAACCAAAACGGTTTGAGGATCATATTATGGAAGCTAAGTCATATTTAGATGACTATAATCCTGAAACATATGAAGCAGTTAACTCTAAGGATAGCACAAACTGGAAGAAAGCCATGGAAAGTGAAATGAATTCATTAAGTGAAAATCATACTTGGGAGCTAACAGACCTACCAGTTCGGGCTAAAGCGATACCCTGTAAGTTGGTTTATAGACTCAAAACAAATCGAGATGGCAGAATCAACAAGTATAAAGCCAGACTTGTTGCGAGAGGTTTCAGTCAACGCCAAGGCATTGATTACAGTGAAACATATAGTCCAGTAGCCAAATTAGGAACAATACGGACAGTTTTAAGCATTGCAGCTGAAGAAAGGATGCACTTGACTCAGTTTGATGTATCAACAGCATTCCTTTATAGAGATCTGGAGGAAACCATATATATGCAACAACCAGAAGGTTTCAAAGATGATTCAGGAAGAGTATGTAAACTCAAGCGCAGCCTGTATGGTTTAAAACAATTTCCACGCTGTTGGAACAAGTGTTTTGGTCAATTTTTTAACAGATCTTGGTTTTAAAGCAAGTGAAGCGGATCAATGCCTTTATATTCGGGAAAGAAAAGGTAGAAAATTGTTAATAGTGTATGTTTATGATGGATTAATTGCTGCAACTGACCAACAGGACTCTGAAATGTTCATCAAGGAGCTGAAAACAAAATTCAAGATCTCAGTAGGAGAAGTTTCTTGTTTTCTAGGTCTTGAAATTGAGCATCATAAAGACAACTCAATAACGATCAGTCAAAAAGGATATGCCAGAAAGATACTGAAGTGTTTTGGTTTTGAGGGATGCAAATCTGTGGCTACACCCATGTTAAAGGATTGCAGATTGCAAAAGTCTGATGCCAAAAACTCTGATTTTCCATATAGGCAAGCTGTTGGTGCCCTTATGTATCTGATGGTGGATACCAGGCCAGATCTAGCATATAGTGTAGGATTTCTTTCGAGATCACTTGAAAACCCATCTGCAGAAGATATAGTCAGGGTAAAGAGAGTATTCCGCTATATAGCTGGCACAGTTGGATATGGAATAACATACCATGCTACAGAGACAAAAGGTGTGCTTAATTGTTATAGTGATTCAGATTTTGGTGGTTGTACTAAAACAAGTCGATCAACCTCTGGATATATTATGATATATGCTGGAGGAGCTATCTCATGGCGCAGCCAAAGGCAAGCAATTGTTGCCACTTCAACTACTGAAGCTGAGGTTATAGCAGCATCAGAGTCAGCCAAAGAAGTAATTTGGCTCTGCAGACTGATTCAGGGCATAGTGAACTTGAGGGAAATTCCCACACTTCAAGTAGACAACGGGGCAGCAGTAAAGTTGTCACACAACCCTGAATATCATCGAAGGACAAAGCACATAGAAATAAAACATTTCTTTGTGCGTGAGAAAGTCTTAGAGGGAAAATTAAATGTGAAACAAGTGTCAACTGAGAAACAAGTCTAACATTTTGACAAAACCCTTGATGAAGTCAAGACTATTGACATTGTGTAATCAAATGGGACTGTTCTGACAAAATCCAGTTAACAAGGGAAAGTGTTAAAGATAATGACTTTATAATGAATGTTAACATGGTTTTGTTGTTATGCTAATAGATGGCGCCTGTATCTCTCATTTGTATTTATAGTATTTCTTATGTAACTTCGTACCTTCATGCCAAGTTTCGTTACGATTCTTCAATTATTTCTTGGTGCGCTAATTTTTTGTCCATGAGTGTATTTCCGAGCCGAAGAGCTTGATGATAGGATGGAAGGAGAAGTCAGTTGAGAAGAGGAAAAAGTTGGTTTTATCTGGATTAGTACTGAGCTTAAACTCTTTTGACCATGTTTCAATGCGTTGTATGCAGGCATCTAAGTCTGTTTGTGAAGTTTTTAAGTTTGTGTGTGTATGCACACTGCAATCTCATCGGCGTAACAGGCCACTTTGACATTTTTACTTAAATGATGGTCGATCGTACTCATGTAGAGGTTGAAAAGGAGTGGGCTAAGCACAGAGCCCTGGGGAACTCCTGCCTTCGTATTGTGAGTGATTGAGAAGGAGCCATTTACTTTGACCTTAAAGCTTCTTTTACGAAGGAAATCATTTATCCAGATCAAAGCGTTTGATGATATGCGTTTTGAATGAATGATGTTGATCAGTTAATGTCTCCATACTCTGTCGAAAGTAGCAGAGAGATCTAGAAGTACCACAGTTGTTTTCCTACACGACTTTTCTTGAAAACTGCCTATCCCGGACTCGAACTCCTGACATGCTGGCCCTGATCCGATTCCTAGACCACTCGGCTACCTCCCGTAACGGGAAGAGAGATACAATGGTAATACTTTGGGTGCGTTTATTCGTTGAAAATGGCACGTAATTTTGAATCATGGTCAAGTGACGCGGATGACACCTGAGCAGGCACCCCCCTCTGACATGCCAGCCCTGACCTGATGCCTAGACCACTCGGCTACCGCGGCCACCTCCCGTAAAGGGAAGAGCGATATAATGGTAATACTTTGGATGTGTTTATTCGTTGAAAATGGTACGTTTTTTTTTCATAAAAACTACGAAAATACGCCACACGAGTTCGTTACGAGTAGCATACTCACTTAACATCTCCAATAACAAAGCGCCTTCAGTCCAAATACAAGATGCTCCACTTCCTACCACCTTAGCAATCGTCCAACTTTTTCACGGATATGACGCAAGTCACGTGGTGAACCCCCCCCCTTCCATTCTCTTTTCCTCCCGCTCACTATCGTCACTATCTCCTCCCCATGACGATGTTTCGGGGGGATGGGGGGATCACTACTTCCGTTCGCTTTTTCACTGTTACGCAAAACTGGGCAAATTTTCCATTCACTCCGTGAGCAAAGAAGTTATACTTCAAAAATAACATACGACTATTAAATATATGTAAACAAACACTGCAAGTAATCGCCGGCTTCGCACACTATCATCAAATGGCATATACTAAACGAAAACAAAAATTATACTAAAAAAATTACGAAAATTAATTCCTACCTAATTATGAAACAAGGAAAATGCAAATTCATAATAAAAATAAATAAAGTTTCAGAAATAAACTTCATAAAGAAGATATAAACAGTTCAAGTATAGGAATGTGTGTTACACACTAAAGCAAAGGCCGGGGAAACGTTTGTATACTCGTCATGTGATTCTGACTTGGCGCCGAGTAGTCGTGAATCGACCCCATTGCGTTGTTTCCCTAATCAGTCACATGTCATCTGTTGTACACAGTTTCGACCCTTCATTATACTGTTACTTACTATTAATTTTTAAATGTTTCTCTGAAAGTTCTTATTTTTATTACACTTCGCTATTTTTGAAACGCATTCGCACACACTATAATATTTATATCTTAACAATTTAATATAAATAAAAAATGTATTTATTCTAGTAATTTGATAATCGTGAAAAAACAGAAAACTTCCGTAAAAAGAAAAAAGGAGGGTGAATATTTGTGAATTTTAAAAGCATATATTTACTTATTTATTTGCACCTTTTATCTGTTCTAAGGTGGGGGGAGGGGGGATGTGTCCGCTCTAGCCACGAAAAATTATGAAAACGAAAAGAGAAATTACTCCCCACCCCTCAATACTGAAAAAGCAAATCCAAATGGAATCCAGCGTAATCTTATGAATTATAATTGAAATTATATTAATTTAGTTACAAGTGATAAACTTTCGCTTTATTATTACTACTTCGTTTTAACACACGAATATTATTGCTATTTATAAATTGTATATAAGTACATATTATTAGAACATGTGAGAACAAACGTTATTTAACATAGATAAAATTTTCGATTCCGTATTTAAAACTATAGTCCTTTTATACTTATTATTTTTTTAGAAAAAGGCGCAAATAAAATTATATTAAAGAAGTTTACTTTCTAGAATCGGTGAATAAATAAGAATAATTCGACAAGAAATGTTTTATATATCAGTGAAAAAAGAAACCAACATTTTTTACTATTTTGATACTTTTTTTGATTGACGATTGTTATGCATCTTCCAAAACTAATAAGATTGGAAATTTTTGAAACTTGTTAGGAATATTATTGTTTTTGTTTTTTGTTTTTTGTGAGAGAAGATTTTTTTTATAACAAAATTCTCCCCAAAAAAGACACCATACTCACCAATTACATAGAATTTATTTTTACATGGAATTTATAGCAAATTATGAAGATTTATTTGTAAATTATATGCCAGCTTAATTCTGGAAAATACAACATATAATTTTCTATGGTACTATATTTATTCGATAAGTGTAAAATTGTTCATACTGTTAGTCCATTTTTAATACAACAGACTGAAACATGAAACTTAATTTTTCCCTACTGTATATCTACCTTTTCTTCTGTTTCGTTCTCCTCAGCATTCATATAGTGCAGTGGTCTTCAAACTGTGTTCTACGGAACCCTGGGGCTCCAAGGTTACCCAAGTCACAATAAACAATCGAAAAGGAGATTATAAATGCGTATGTAAAAGGGATTGAAGTTTGTATAGTTACAAGTATCTTTTATAAAAAGCTCATTTCATCATTAAAATTTAAAACTTTATTTGTACTCTATTTGTGTAGTTCTCTATTTGTAAAACTGTCGAGAGCTTAAATGCTTTCCCGTTGGTGTGATGTGGTAGTTAGGAGAGGGATACTAGCTCATGTGTCGTCCTCGTCACTTGACCATGGTTCAAAATTACGAGATCCGTCGCCAAAAGCCCTCAGTACGACGTTAATGTTCACTCACTCATTTTACAAAATAAAAAAAAGGGGGAATTAATAAGAAATGAACAATTATTTTATTTTACCAGTATTAAAAACTTTTAAAAATAAACGAAAACCTATAACTTTTCTATCCGATAGTATCTTGTTCAATTTTCCTATCCGATGAATTTTTCCGTCTTGCAACCAATTTTTAGTAGCATTAGTATCGGAATAAAAAGGTGCGGCTTAGATTCGAATAAATATGGCAATATTGCGATTTTAAAGTTGTGTATCTTTAAATTTGCTTTTTTTTTTTCTCTTCAAAATTACTGTTTGCAGTACCTGTATAGGCTCATTTCGATGCCTGGGAGCAGAAGATCCACAGG
The DNA here is from genome assembly GCA_019973975.1 of Trichonephila clavata. NCBI lineage: Eukaryota > Metazoa > Arthropoda > Arachnida > Araneae > Nephilidae > Trichonephila > Trichonephila clavata. The sequence goes on from BMAO01001286.1 coordinate 34,539, forward strand.
TACTCTTGACTCTGGAGAAGCGAAATTTATAGCTAGAAAACCTGTTTAAGTCCAGCCTATCCGGGCTCTTCCCGGCCCAGGGCGCCCGCCCCAAGTGCCCAATGCATAAACCGACACTGATTGGTATTTTCTATCATTGAACATTTTCAATTCCCTGGTCAAGTCTGACTAAATTTTTAATATAATAGATGCTGCGGTTTCTTTGCGCAATACATTTCACACATATCAAAGTCAGAATTAAGGTTAATTCGAAATATATCCATTTTAGTTAAATATGTAATAAAATTTTTACAAAATTCTTTTAGTACTATAGTTAAAATATTGATTCGATCTAGTTTATTTTTAAATTAGAAAATGAAGTATTCACAAAATGATAATCCACTAAATAAACTTTTAAAAACTCTTGCTTTTAAAAATTAATTTTCTAAATATGTAAACGATGTTTTCATTAGTTCACGACAAACATTGGTCCGAAGTCTCTAGGAAAGAAGAGAAAGAGGTACAAAAAAAAAGGGGGGGGGTAGGAAACTTTTATTGCTCTGGGGTAATAAAACAGAAAAGAGCAGTGACCAAATTAAGCAACCCAGGAGTATGAAACTTGGCATGTAGAAGCTATAGGTCGTTATGCTATTAACCTCGAAGAGTTTTTTTTTGAAATTTGCTTTAGATTCTTTTAAAATTCAATTTTTATGCGATTTTTCAGCTAAATGGAGATATGACGTCATCAGTCATGTCAAGTCTTAACTTAGCGAAAATTAATATTTTGAGCAGTTTTGGAGGGGATTTTAGCACATTGTACAAACCACAGACTTAATCTACTCATTTTGTGATCTAGACTTCACTCGCTCTTTCTGTTTGAAAAGGCATTTGAAAAATGTTCATGCTCATCAACAGGGTGATTTAAATGAAGGAATTTTGAAGGAATTCAGTACTTTCAGTGGTATATATTGTTGCATTGTAAAATTTAGTTTATAAATTTACACTGTAATAGTATGAATTTTATACATTTATGTATTAATGTTTTCTATTAAAGTTCGCGTAATTTTATATTAATAAATGTAAACTTTCTTTTAATTAACATTATAGAATTTGTTACATGGTAAGAAGAAGAAGAAAACAAGACCATGTCAAAATATGTTAGACAACGAGGAAGTAAAACACTTAAAAATGGAGACATAGTGATGAATTATCACTGTTGTCGAAGTGGGACATACAAACCAAAAGGGAAAGGTGTCAAGAGTTTAAAGTCACAAGGCTCTGCTAAAATTGGAATTAGTTGCCCAACAATAATAAAAGTTAGACAGAGTACTGAAAATGTAGTAGTGCAATATTTTCCGAATCATGAAAATCAGTTAGAGCACTTAAGGTTATCAGAGTCTGATAGGGCAGCTGTTGCTGGTATATTATTTTTTTGTTTTGTTTTATTATTAGTTACTATTCTTAGTTTTGTTTATTTATTTTTCAGGACGATTAAAAGGTGTTAGTGAGAAAAAAATTCTGCAGGATATTAGAGAAGAAATTACTGTTGACAGTGGCAGAAAGATGCTTATTGAAAAAAAAAGGATATCCATAATATTAAAAGGGACTTCAATATTAATGGTTATATTAAAAGGCATGAAGTTGATGGCAGTGAGTGTCAAGCTATGGACTCAAGAAATGAAAAATAATGGAGAAAATTGTATTGTTTTTTTTTCAAAGAGCAGGGACAATCAGGGAATGACTATGGATTGAAAGATGAAGATTTTGTCCTCATAATCATGACAGATTTTCAGAAAGAAATGATTACAAAATATGGAAAGGACAAAATTTGTATAGATGGAACACATGGGCTAAACACAGCTATGATTTTAATTTATACTCAGTTCTGGTAGTCGATGAACATAAGAATGGAATACCTGTGGCATTTTGTTTTTCCAACGAAAGTTCTGAAGATGTATTCAGAATTTATTTTAGTGCTATTAAAAGTGCTGTGGGTATAATCGAAACTACAACATTTATGACTGATGATGCTCCAGCATTTTATAATGCTTGGAGTTATGTGATGGGCACAGTTAAAAATGTCTTATTGTGTGCTTGGCACGTTACAAGAAACTGGCACCAAAATTTAAATAAAATTAAAAATCCTGAAAAGAGAAAAATTGTTAATAAAGCATTAAAGGCAGTGAAAGAGGAACTATGTTTAGAAACATTTTCTAAACTTATGAAGCAATTCATACAAGAATTGTTAAATGACTCGGACACTTGTGAATTCGGAAAATATTTCCAACAGAATTATGCTAAGAGACCAGAAAAATGGGCCTATTGCTACAGGAAGGGTATGGGCATAAATACAAACATGTATTTGGAGTCCCTTCATAAAAAAATTAAATATCATTATTTTGAGGGAAAGCATGTCAAGAGACATTGTCAAGAGACATGTCTAGACATTGCAATCGATGGTCTTTTAAAACTGGTTAGAGACTTAATATTTCAACGCCTAATAAAATTTACAAAAAGAACCATTTCCTCTGATAAACTATCAAAAATTGTCAATAGCCACAGATTAGGCCTAGAGATTCAAAGCAATAGAATTGAAAAATTAGCAGATAACGAGTGGAAAATTGAATCCAATCATTCTAACTACATAATATGCAAGAAAGAAGAAGAATGCCATAGATTATGTAATATAAAATGTACTGCCTGCAAAATTTGTATCCATTCCTATACATGCTCTTGTGTAGACAATTTAATAAGAGGAAATATTTGCAAGCACATTCATAAAGTTGCCAAAATGTTTTTAAATGATACACATAATGAAGAAATACAAGAGATTTATGTAAATCAAAATGATATTTTAAAAGAAACATTCGATGTTTTACCATGTAGCTCCAAATCTGCTAATAATGATGGTCATGAATCCCCCCCCCAAAAAAAATTGAAAGCATTCTTGCTCTTATTGATGAATACGAGCTTACACTAGAAGAAGAAAGTAAAATTCATAGGAACCTAGATAGTATATTAAACATTTTCTATAATATAAAAAGGAACACAATAATAAAAAAGTTAAAATGATGGAATCCTCAACTATAAATATAAAAAAGAAGATTGAAAAACAACCTGGATATTTCTCTACACGAAGAAAAAGATGCACTGCTGGTACACTCAAAAATCCAACTACTGAAGAAGTTAACAATATTAAAGAAAGATTACTGTTAAATTCACAAGAAATTATATCCATCAATACAGATTTTGATCATACTTATATGTAGTAATCAAAATAAATAATTCCTAACTGGAGGTTCCTGCTCTCAATTCAGTTACTAAATAAGATTAATTTATTCTCATTTTTGTGGTTTTTTATTCTTTCAAGTCATTCACATTTAACTATTGGCATAAATATTCAATTAAAATATGATATCTTGGTGATTATATTTGATTTCAATATATTATGATGTGTGTGTTGAAAAAAAATAGCTTAAATGATACAATATAAAAACTGAAGGAACAAAGTACATTAAAAATAAATTAATTAAAGAGCGGACTTTTTTCTATTAAGTTAATGTTGAAAAAGTATTTATTTTCCTCTTTTATTCCCTAATAAGCCCACACACTTTTAGCCCACATGTAATCAAAAAAACATTTTGATCCCTATGAAATTAATTGAGCTACTAGTTAAATTTTCAACGCATTTTGATTTAAAGTTTCATAAAATATACCTAATGAAAAGTGTTGCAATATCTATTTTTATAGACAAGCGAGACAAATGTTTTGATATAATTTTATTTTTTCAATTACATGAAAAACTAGTTGTCAATTATTTTTGAAAATGTTACTTTTTATTTTTTAAAAAATGTTCATTTTTTAAAAAATTTTTAGTCTCTTAAAGTTATTTATGTTTCTTAGATTATTGCAAAGAAAAGTTAGTATGGATTTGAAAATCTATTCCCTCTCTTGTTGATTTTTAATAATTTTTCTAAAAAAACCTGAATTTTTTTTTTTTTTTTTGAGATCTCAGCCTTAAATTTATACTTAATTTTATAGAACATACGTTTGGGAGTATACACAAAAATTTTCACTGCTCTGTGATGAACAGAAAAAAAATTCTTAGGGATTAGAACTTTTTTACCTTCAAAACTGAAATTCTGAGAAAAATGCATTTAAAATTTGTTAAGGCATATAAAACAAAAACTTACAATACCCGTAATTTCTTAATATGTTATTTTCCGATGTATGTTCTACCTTAAAACACTATTTTAATTTTACATGACTGAAAATAATTTTTTCAATTCGACATAAAATTTTGCAAAATATTGATAGCATTTGTTACCACAAGATTACTCAGCTTAATCATTTAATTATTGGCATAAATATGCAATTAAAATATGATATCCTGGTGATTATATTTGATTTCAATATATTGTAATGTGTGTGTTGAAAAAAATAGCTCAAATGTTGTATTAATATAATATTAATACATGTACATTATATTATATTGAGAAAGTTATTCTTAAAAGGTACTTTTAAAAAACTACTTGATAAGTTGACACATTATTTAATTCTTTTGAAAAAAAAACAATAGAATTTAAATCTAGTTGAATTAATTTACATGTTATATAAAAATTTAGGTTATTTTTCTAATATTTTACGCTTAAATTTTTTTCACGCAAACCAAAAGTGTAGATATTTTAACGAAAGTTACAAAATCCAATATATTTGGCTTTTTCAGTCATATTTATTTTTTATACAATAAATTATCTAATATTTTATGCTTAAATTTTTTTCACGCAAAACAAAAGTGTAGATATTTTAATAAAATTACAAAATCCAATATATTTGGCTTTTTCAGTCATATTTATTTTTTATACAATAAATTATTTTTCATTTTCTTAATTAATTGCAGATAAAACTGTGGTTTGGAAGGTAATCATGAGATATATTCACAAAAATAATTAATATTAATTGGGGATTCATTTTTCTCATTGTCCGACCTTATTCCCTGTGATTCAACGCCTTCCTCGTGTTCAGAACTCATCTCTGAGGCATCCACCAAAGAATGTAAATAAAATGCGATATATAGTTTCCATATTATATAACAGATGGCGCTAATATTTTAGGGTGCAAAGTGCTGTTTGGATCCATTCCTGCTTTTCTTTACCAGTTTTTAATTGTGACTTTCCACCAGTACTTAGCGAGCGTCCCGTTTCGCTGAGGGGAGAATTTAAATTTATTGCCCATTTTGGGAATCTTTAGAAAAATATTTGTGCCAAAAATTTCGCAATAGCCAATGCCATCTAGATGTCATGTAAGATGTAAAACAACCAAAGGCCTTCAACTTAAATATGTAAACAAAACTATGTTATTTTGCTGACAGGAAGATAAGGGTTCTAATGACTGCAGTGCTCCCATATTAAGCTTTACGGTAGAACTCCATTTTAAAATGAAATCGACTTGGTCTTCGAATTTTAGCATGTCTTCATGGTTGATTTAACGTGGTGGATGCGGTTACTATTTAAAATTTGATATGGTTATCTGGAAGTTTGTTTATGTGATACTTGGTGTAATGAAATTTTTGACATATTTCATAATTTTGCATCAAATTAATTCTTATGTTATGAAAGAGGATTATTTTAAGTAAAATTGATAATCAGTTCCAAGTATAATAGATTTGGCGCTGTGTGCCATTTTCATTTGTACCAAACTACAACTGTTGAAATTATCACACTGAAGAGACATCCATGTTTGACATTTTATTAATAACCGTATTTTCAACAAAAAAAAATGAGAACTTAATCAAAATTTTTTTAATAATTTGTAATTATTTAAATTTTTTATGAAAACTGATAACGTATATTCTTAACTGTTTACTTAAAAATGTGAAGTTTCTGTGCTATTTGGACATGTTTGTGTGAAAGGAAATTTAAAATACTTTTTTTTCTTGTAAAAAACAATCTAACACGAAAAGTATTTTCTAATAAGCATATTTGTATGCAATTATCGGCTGGATTTATTATATTTTTGAAACGAGTGAGTCATCCTGTTCAAGAGATGTCTTCCTGAGGATTAAACCTAAAATATTACTTGTAATTTTGTGCCATCTCTTACACTATAATCAAACTACTATTTAGATTATATGACAACTTTCAAAAACCACCGGATTTTTCAAAAGAGGTTTTTTAAAAATATATTTAGAATGAAATTTATATATATTATACTGTTTATACTGTCCGTTTGTAAATTTTACTAGAATATCTATTTGTCAATTTTTTTTATAAATGGAAGTAATAATCGATCGAAAGAAATGTCAGGTTGTAACTGTTTTTAAGTTTGTATGTCGCACTTTTACTCTCGCGTTGCTTTCGAATGCTACGTTAACAAACACTTTTGCTATCACTGGTGATAAATATATCAAAACTAATAAAATGTTATTTTGTTCCGCACTACTATAATAGTTTGAAATATCTTAATAAATAAATACATTCTACACAGGTAACGACGCAAATGTATTAACTTGAAACGTAATTAATAACCAATCAACTGCTCTACGCCCTGGCTGGCAGCTGTAAAATAATAATTCAAGCTTATTAACACAAACACCTTTTAACATACCATACATTTCTTAAATAAGTTATTTTATAACTGTTTTTATGTTTCAATGTCACATTATTAATAGCTCTGGCGTTGCTTTCGAGTGCTCTGCTACCACTTATGCTACCATTGTTGATAAATACGTCAAAACTAATGGTTACTTTGCGACGCACCACTATAATAGTTAGATATATTTTAATCAATATGTATATTATTTTTCCTAACATACTTTAGGTTTTTTAAATTCTTAAGACTCACAACATTAAATAATCGGCTGCTCTACGCTTCGGCTTGCCGGAACAGTTTGCAGCCGTAAAAGCTCAAAATAATTCAAGCTCTTGCCGCAAATATTCTTTTTACATGCATATCTGAAATTAATTATTTTGCGCCCACATTCAAACCTAAATTTTATCACTCCAAATTTTTAATGTCCTAACTAAAATGTAAAATTTTTCAACTAAGTTAAATTAATTTTTAAATTCTTATTTTATTACTAAATCCAGCAATGGGTGAAAGTTCCGAACATAAATAAACTTTCAGAATAAACTTGCGATTTTTACGCTCAAATGTCAAAGTCTCAGGGCTCGTTGTGTTTGAAAATGGACAAACCGTCATTTTGGTGGTCGAATACATTTCTCCGAATCAAACAGTTAAAAAAAAAATTCAAGATTTCCTGCATTTTGTACTTTTACCGTATACCGAAGGTAGTTCTGATGATTCCAATTATTTTGGATGGTGATTTTAACGTTAACTTCAGTTTGCCGGAAGCTGAGCCACTCATAGCTTTTCTGAAAGATGAACTCAAGCTCGACATGAACACAAATCGAAATGTTTCGACAACTAACAGTGGTACTGTTATTGATGCTGTTTTTCAACGATTTTTAAACACTTTGAAATCCCAAAGAAATGTGTCATATTTTAGTTTTCATAAATCTATTGTCTCCGATCTTCCCCATATATTTATAAACAAGAGTAAATATTTTTGATAAAAAATTGCATTACACCTTGTGTTAATTAAATAAAATTTTCTTTTAAGATATAATTATTCCATAGAAAAAATTATTTCCAATCATACCCGATTCTTTTTTTTTTTTTCTGGATTAAAGTCACTATTGCGTATTTACCACGATAACATGTCAGATGTTACACATCATATGCGACTACTGTAAGGCTCGGTTTTTTTTAAGTGAAAACATCTTTAGCGGCGTTGGGCACTTTTTGGTAGGGGAAAATCTTATGGGTTCGCGTCACCGACATGCTCTGACTGGCGCATGCGTAGTGTGCTGTTCGCCTTCGACACTTTTTGGATGGGGGAAATCTTGTGCGTTTGCGTCACCGACATGCTTCTAGCAGAACATCTGCAGCTATACAGCTGACGTATAGTGCTGTGTATACCTAAAAGTGAAATTGAATGGATTTAGAGTCAAAAGTTCAATGTTTATATACTGTGCATTATTAAAATAATGTTTTTGTTTGATTATTATTTGAATCGTTTAATTGAAGAATCGTTTGCAGTGCAATAGTGCTAAATAAATATACTAATATTTTTAAGATAAACAATAAATAACCGAAAATTACTTTAAATATTCACATTTATTTTGGCGTATGAAAATTTTGTATTATTTATTTTCTAATATTTAACCTCTGCAATGCATCACGCAATCCGGATTAGCATTTAGAAATTTAATATTTAAAAATCAATATTTATTAATTTAAACTGTCGAAAATAAAATAAATGGTCTGCTATTTTTTTCAAAATAATTATCTATAATTTTATATCATTTGATTTTTTTTTTTTTGTCTTACTTTGTGGAACATATTACTTGCTTTGGGAAACAAAGATTTAGGTATCTGTGTTCCTACAAACTCCATACAGAATATGAATCTATTTTGCCATATACACATTTAAAAAAAAATTCCTTTTTCTTTCTTTTTATTATTTTTTTACTAGCTCAACCCACAGGTTGTATCCGTAGAGACCCAAGTTTCCACGGAATACAGTTTGAAAAGCACTGCTGTACATGAATAAAATTATACAGTGTATGGATCTGTCATACAGAGCAATGAAAAAAATACTGAAATAAATATAAACCACTTGCCATTTATTTTTTGTTCTTTAAGCTTCCCTGCGGGAAGCAGGCACTCCAAGAAGCATTCAACTATTCTTTCGATATCATACCAAACAATTTCAAATGTGTAAATAAACTATACAAAGTTACAGCTTCTGGTTACTTTTTTTCTTCTTCTTATGTGTCTAACCCTGCTAAAGATAGTAATGAAAAGAGTACCTGATTGTGTGTAAATTGAAACATAAATCAATGAAAATGTTTTTTTTATGTAGAACTTTGTGATTTACCTTATGACATTAATAAAGGTGTAACAGTTATTGTAATCCTTTCATTTGTGTTGAAAGCTTTCAATTTTAAATGAATTTATTTCGAAAACAAAAGAGAGAATAAATATTATTCTTACAACCAGATGCCGCTTTATGTCTTAAACTATCATTTTAAGAGGATTTTTTCCTTTTTTTTTTTTTTACATTTAATTACAATTTCACTTTGGTTATTTTTCTGGTCAAAGAAGATGCTTTAAATAATTTATCCATTCTAAAATTCGTTGCGATACACGAGATGAAAAACTTTAGTTAATAGATTTATAACCGCTAGGTGACGCGGTATCCGTACTAATATTATAAGCTGGAGAGCTTGAATGTATGGATGTTTGTTACTCTTTCAAGTAAAAACAACTTCATGGATTTTGATGAAACTTAACTATAATAATATAGATTATACATCAAAATAAAACATAGACTACAATTTATAAAGATATTGTGTGAAGTGTCCAAAATATAACGATAAATGTCAAGTAAATAGGAAAAAATTCTGCCTTCTGCAAGCTATTCTGGCGTGCGTTGTAAAAACCATTAGAGTCAGTGGCGTAACGGAAAATAATCCCCCCCCCGCAAGGTCAGGTTTTGGGCCCCTAGCCGGATCTTTTATATATATATATTTCTATATACTTGCTGGAAAAAGTGTCTGCGTTCACCTACTACTGCTTACATAAACAACCAAAAAAAAATTTGAAAATCGGAATTTGAAATTTTTTTAAAAAATTATATTTGATTTAGTTCACCTTCCAAGTATCGAAAATAACAAAAGTAAACTCCGTTTGCTTTCATAGCTTTTAAATAAGGACAGGTTTAGCGATACCAACAAAAATCATGTCGAAAAAGTCTGCGTGCGTTTATTGTTTTAGTAGTAACTATAAAAAATATTTAAAAAGGGTAATGATCTATTTAATAGCTAGTTGGATAATCCCGAGTTGTGAAAACCTCCTGAAGTCGCTTCGGCATTGAATTATCAAATCTAGTATTTTCTTAAGGGCTTATCTTCTCTCATTCGTCCATAAGAACATTCTTTTCTGACAAGTGTGTGTGTGTATATATATATATATATATATGTATGTATATACAAAGGACTGTCAAACCATAACATAATGTACCTTTATACATCACGTAAAAATATTTAATATTAAACTTATAACTGAATACAAAATCAACCGGAGTCTGAGTAAATAATGTATAACATTAGAGAGTATATGATATTTATTCCAACGGGAAATCTAACGATAGATGACTTGGTAACTAATAAAAAAACGAACACTTAGAAAGACACGAACCTTGCAAAATAATTTTCAATTTAAAATTCTTATGAAAGAAAAAAGCTATCACTTACCTTATTTTTCATTTCTGAATCCTGGGGTAAGCTTCACCTAAAGTTCGTTTTTTTTCTAGCATAAATACTGCAACTTTTAATAAGGATAGTTCTTCGTATGAAGAAAAAATGATCTCATACCATTATGCTTTCTTCTCATTATGCTTCATTTGATTGAATACTCATAAATCTATCATCAAATAAGGATCTAAAATCCTCTCTATGCTTTTCCAAGTATCTTAATGCTATTTTACTTGAAAAAAGCATAACAGATGTACGTTATTTATGACTTCGCTAAATGAAATTGAAACACGGGGGAGGGGGGAGACTAAAGACGACAGTAATTTATTCTGCTGCTTCTTAAAAAGTAAATTATGTCTTATTTTTTCCTTCTGCCCACAGCTAATGTAATGTATACTGTAATAATAAAAAGGGATGAATTTTTATATCTCCTTAGCATTTTATCCGATTCTCCGTCTGACTTTTGTTTTATTTGTAGTAATTTAGGTTTAAAAAGAAAACCCACTAAAGAAAGGTATCTCTCGTCGCCTGGATTACAGCAATAAAAAAATGTTTTTTGTTTTAGCTGTAGGAGTAAAGATATCTAATGAGCGTATTAAGTTTTGATAAAAATGACGTTATAGATCGCCAACTGGAAAATCACTTAAAAGCTCGATTTTAAAAAACGTAAAAGCGAACTTTGAGAAAACCTACGTTTATGGTGTAAGTCCGGCTTTGGGCCCCTAGAAGCCTTTTCTGAAACGTAAGGGTCCCGTAGACAGAAATTCCAACTCTAAAACGATGAAAGCGCCCTCTTCTGGGAGGGGGGAATGGGCGTTTCTAAAAGAAAGGCCAAGTACTCATGAGTACTGGTCTTAATGATCGGAGGTAAATAGTTTTTTCATAAAAGATAAATTATATGCCTTTTTTTCTTAATTTTCAATATTTTCTTGACTTTGAAATAAACATTTTTTTCAAGCTATTATTTTTCCAAATTTGCATTTACTTGATCCCATTTTCTGATGATTATGTTCTGACAGCTGTCATGATGAAAGAAAATGACCTCACAGAATCATACAAGCCTCTTCTACAACAGTTGAGAGAGGGATTCTAAGTGCAAAGGGAGCTCGAAACAGGAAACCCTCCCTCCCCTCCTCTCTTTCGCCTTCTATTTTTGCTCTTGGAGGGTCCAGTTTACAACCAACTGAAGACTATTTATATGACAACTGACCCCTCTTTTACTGCCCACCCCATGGCAGTTTTCAATTACATGAAAACTGAGCACGACATTCTAGTTGTACAAAGAAACTGCTTTTTTTACGCTGTTTCGTTTCTGTTTTGAGGAACATCAGTTTTTCATTTGAATTTTATAAAAATATAAGTTTTAGTTAAGGCAAAAACCTTTATATATATATATATATTTCTGTACATTCAAAACAATTTTCTGTGATATTCTTTAATACTAAATTGCATCAAAATCCTTTTTTAAACAATTTAATGACAAGAGAAATTTATAAAATTAATTTAATGAATAGTGTAATGTGCTTTAAATATTATTCTCTTTCCTGAAATATTTCAGGTCAGTTCTTTATTTCCCATTCAGTTCAATAATTTCATTTAAAAACGGTTTAAGACATGTAACAAAAAAAATCTTATATAAATTTAATAAAGTACAGTGGCGTAACTACCAATGAGCTAGGTAGTGCCGTGCACATGGGACCCTCACGCCTTGACCACCAAGCAAGTCGAGCTTGCGATAATTTCTCCATAATTGAGGTATAAATATAAAAGATTGTTACATAGCTGTAATCATGGCAACTCCGTTGAAAGTAGTTTCAAACTTGTAAGGAATTCCCCTAAATTCTTTCCTTTGTTTGTGTATAGTGTTGCGAATTTTACTTATTAAATTTTACTTATTAATTTTTCAATTTTTTCATTTTTCTAATCTTTACTTGAAAATAAACATCAAGTTCCATGAAATGTCTTACCATACATCTAAAAAAACTACACAGGAAGCTATTTCTTCTTGGTCATTTTATTTTTTATAACAATATGATTCATAATAAGCTATTTTCCTGTTTCAATGTTTCGCAATCTGGTATCTGCAACAGACTGATGTAATTTTGACCCCCTTCCTCTGTTTTTTCGCGTGTTTTATTTTAAATAATTATAATAATTTTGTATTATATTTTCTTGTTTGTGCATATCATTTCCTGTCTATCACATGTCAAATCGAACCTGGGTAATCACTAAATTCAAAAGGAAACTCATATGCATACAAAATGTAAGTAGTTTGTAGCTTTGCTTTCCTATGTTCTGCAGAGCTTGACACAGGGCTGATGTGAACCAGCTTTGTATATATATATATATATTATATATATATATATATATATAATACTCTAATATATTTTTAATTAATAAAACTCCACCAATATTCTCTTTTTTTTTGCACCAAGACCTTTGGATACCTAGCTACGCCACTGATAAAGTATATTGAGTATTGGTTTTGGGACCCACACAATTTTTTGGAAGAATAGTTTTAGTGTTGGAATTTCTAATATAAATACAGTTACAAAAAAAAGGAACGAGTCTTACAGTAGTCGCATATGATGTGTAACATGACATGTTATCCTGGTAAATACGCAATAGTAAGATAAATCCTGGAAAAAATTAATCGGGTATGATTGGAAATAATTTTCTATTAAATAATTTTATCTTTAATGAAAATTTTATTTAATTAACACAGAGAGTCATGTAATTTTTTATCAAAAATAAATATTCTTGTTCAATTTGGGGAAGACACACACACAATAGACTTATGATGACTAAAATATGACACATATACTTGGGATTTTAAAGTATTTAATAACCTTTGAAAAACAACGTCAATAACAGTACTACTGTTAGTTGTAGAACGGCTTCAGGATTAGGTGTAATTTGGTATGCTTTGATAATACTGTGAATCATGAGCTCTATTTTAAATATTTTTAGAGCAATTTAAATTATTTGCTCAAAACTTGAATATTAGAGACGATTTTATTTTTTAACATGTTAATGAAGTCAAGCACACTGTTCTCAATGTACATCTCTCGTGTCCCTATAACTGCCCCCCAAATTCTGAAAACACCTCTTAAATCACCTGATTTAAGAATAGCAGAACATATTTGGAGATAATTTAATTTTAAAAAGAGAAAACAGGGCGCATAAAAACAAAATGTGAAGCATAAACAATGATTACAGAAGAATGGTGGAATATCGATGTTGAAATTACAAAAAAAACTCATAAAACCTATACCAAGATGTGTAAAAGTTGTTGAGAACCATAAAAGATATCCTACTAAGTAAAAAAATTAGCAAACAAATACAATATTTAACACTATGTTGAGATTTCTTTTTAAAGTGTACAAATACTTTTGTGGCGCAATTTTTAGTAGTTTTTTTACTTTTAACTTTTTAAAATAACAGTTATATTATGTTGTAAAAATTGATCACATTATTCCATTAAGAACAAGTTGAAAATATAAAAAAACTACAGCTCCGATGTATTAATGAATTTAAAACTGATATTGGATAAAAAAAAATATTCATCAATTAATTTATAGCTTAAAGATATCGCTGGAAGTCATTAAAGTTGAATTTTAGATTAATATTAATTCTGATTCCTTATATATATGACATTATTAGTGCTTTATGTAATCATGATATTTCTGGAACTTCAAAACCGATTTCCTTTTAATTTTATCATAAAATTTCAAATTTTTATGCCGATTGTATTTTTATCGTTAACGGAATGGTCCTCACAATGCAAGCCAAAGAATACAGCTTTCTAATTAGTAAATTATTTTATAATCGCATACAATCTCTATTAAAAATTAAAAACTTTATAAACTGTGTATGATAGAAAAAACATGAATTGTGAACCAAATTTTGAAAAATGTGTATCAGATACAAACTTTGTAGTACACATTTTTTCAAAATTTGGTTAAAGAAATTTTATGTCACTGTTATAAATTTTAATATGTGTTTTACCATTCTGATAATCCATACTTCACCGGTTTATTTTCAGCAATAAATTTTTTTACAAACATAAAAGTAATTTAAATTTCATAAAATAGAAATTTTGGTGCATAGGATTATATTTTAAATTTATACATACGAAGAGTGGGAAATATGTTAAACAATCTTAGAGTTTTTAAAACTTGCAAGCAGTAGTAAAATTATTCAAGTGCCATGGAAATTCGCAAATACTTTTACATAAAAGAAACTTTTTTAAATGTATGGCTAGCAGTGACGTAACGGACACCCCAGCATCGCGGGGAGGCCCCAAAGCCTGACTGCCGCCAAGTACCTACCCTTTATAAATTGCAACTATGTGCCCCTGAGCTTGACTTTGCTAACGGGGCAAAAATGTTCTCCGTTATGCCACTAATTTCTATAGCCTTACACAAGTAAATAATACATATGTTAAAAAATCAGATCCATTTTTGGAGATAAAAATTACAGGAAATGAAAGTTTTTAAAAAATCATGCCAGTCGTCTGCACTTGTGATAGGGAAAGGAATTGAAATGAAGTTTTCAGGAGCACTACAATTTTTTGATGACGTTGAGATATGTCTTGTTATGCCATACAAATAAAATAATCTTTGTTTCGAGAGGGAGCTAGTGTATATAGAGGTTTCGTTTTGAAGTATCTTAAATCTCTCTCTCTCTAAGATTGTTGTTGTAACGAAAAATTATTTGTGTGAATGAGTGACGGCATGGCGCCACGCTTTTGTAACTATGAAAAGTTTGTGTGACGTCATTATGATCAATCACGAGTGCTTGCTCGCGAGCATTCGACAAGATGTGGCATGATGGCCTCACATACAAATTAATAAAACTCAACTTCCCTGTGTATCTAATTAAAATTGTTCACAATTATTTACACAATAGAACCTTCCGGGTTCGTGTAAACAACACATACTCTAATTATGGTACTTGTCAAAGCTGCACTCCCCGGGGCAGTACCCTTTCACCGTGTTTGTACAACATTTACAATCATGACTTTCCACAACACACCACCGTCAGTACTTACCTGTTCGCGGATGACTCTGCGGTGCTATCACAAGGTTCCCAACTCAACTACACTTTAAAAGTTATACAAAAATTCTTAGATACTTCAAAAATTTGGCTGGCACCAGGCACGTATCCAGGGGAGGGGCCCGTGGGGCCCGGGCCCCCCTGAAATCCTGAAATTCGAAAAAATTTCCATTTGAAATTTTTAACTGAAAAGTCTTCAGTATAAAATTTCTATTCTTTGAAATTTGAGTTTTTTGTCGATGGAAAATCGTAATTTACCTTCGAATAATTTGAATTTTTCGATACTCCGGCTTAGTTCGCTCACGCGCCACCAGATGGAGATGGAATATTTCGCATCCTAATTGCACGTGATTGCGCCATTCATAACCAAAAAAAAAACGTGGCACGTGAGTGTTGTGGGTTTGTGTACAATCCAAGCATTTTTTTCTATCAAATATTCGAGATTTTTGAAAGACCAAATATGAAACGTCGTCAAGGTCAACCAACGATTACATCGTTTTTCAAGAAGCCGAAAGCATATAATTTGGATGATGCAGCAAATGTTGATAGTGAGTAAAGTGACGTTTTGAATGCCACCTCCAAGGTTATGTTGTGATCGATTTCGAGGGAAATTAAATTCATTGTAGCTTTCATTTGATTTTGTTTTGATTCATTGATTTTGATTCAATTTCGTTTTGATTTTTTTTTTTTTTATTCTTTGATTTTGATAAATTTTGATTGTTTAATTTCGTTTTGTTTTTGATTTTTTGATTTCGTTTTGTTTTTGATTTTGTTTTGTTTTTGATTGTTTGATTTCGTTAAAATAAATAAAATTTACAATTTTATTTAAATTTCAGCTTTTTTCTAACTGACCGACATTGTTTTGATTCTTGCGAAAATATTTACTAGTAAATTTCTAAAAATGCACGTTTTTATATTTTACAGAAAACTTTCCAAACAATAGTGAGTGTAATGAACAAAGCAACCTTAGTTTCAAAGTCAACTCGGGACCGAAAACGAATTTTAGCGTCGAAGGCATAGACGAAGAAAGTGAGCAGTATATTTCAAACCATCTTTAGCGAATATCTGACATTATGATAAATGGTTATATAGAATAAAAATTTTATTTTGCAGATGGGGACAATATCTCTCATTTGGACTCCGATGACAACATATCAGACCCAGTCACTTCAATCGGCTTTCAAGAAATCGTTCACCCTGTGTGGCAAGCAAATCGATTTGATATTGGGAACACGAAAAGAAATTCTCTCGATAACACTACGAAAAAAAATGTGCTTTCAACCAAACTACTTCCAAAAGAACCATACAAATTCCCTACAGAAAAATCACACAATAGGAGTTTTCAACCCAAGTGGATTACTAATGATTTTGCTTGGCTGGCATACTCAGCGAGTGAAGACAGCGTGCATTGTAAACCTTGCTGGTTATTTTTCCATGAAGGCGTTGGAAAGGGGGGTCATCAAAATCCAGGAAAACTTGTGTCTGTCGGTTTTCGAGACTGGAAAAAAGCTAAAGAATCTTTAAAAAAACACATGGAAAAAGAATATCACAAAGTGTGTGTTCTGCAAGCCACTTCATTCCTCAAGATATCAGCCGGAAAACAGCTTGATATAGCATCCCAATTGGATAGTCAACGCACCAAAGAGATAGCTGAAAATAGAGCTGCAATCGAACCGATTATTCGCACAATTCTTTTTTGTGCAGAACAAGAATTACCTCTAAGAGGCGATCATGATAGTGGTGCCTTATCTTTGACACGACCTGAAAAAAAAAGATGGAAAGTTTAGAGCTCTTTTTCGGTTCAGAATTGAGTCTGGTGATAAAAATTTAGAAAAACATGTACTTAATAGCTCCAAAAACGCTACTTATATGAGTCCTATCATCCAAAATGAAGTCATTCAGACGTGTTCTGACATTGTCACTGAAAAAGTTATTGACAGAATCTCAAATGCAGAATGCTTTAGTCTCCTTGGCGATGAAACAATGGATGTTTCAGGGGCCGAGCAGTTATCACTATGTATCCGGTACGTCGATATCCCAGATCTCTAAGCTCCTGTTCTTCGTGAAGATTTTGTCGGATTCATCCCAATCAACGATCAGTCTTCTGAAAATCTGGCGAACGTTATTCTGCAGCTATGTGATGAGCTCAATCTTGATACGACCAAGTGTGTTGGGCAAGGATACGATGGGGCAGCAAATATGGCAGGTCATTTAAGGTATCGGACTACCCTAAAATCGGGGATTTGGTCAAAAATTGACAAAAAAAATTTATGATTCTATTTTGTCGACCAACTTATTAGCTTTATAAAATTACTAAGTTTTTGATTTTCCGTTCACTAGAACAAAAGTTACAACTGTTTTAGTACAAGCAGATGACACTTCCAGTTGGTAACTGCCGACCGGAAGTGGCATTCTGAAACCAAAACTGAAACTTTGTTCCGTTTCTTTCCACTTTTTCAAAAATATATTTTAAAGTAAAGTATATTTTAATATTTTGTTTAACGTTATTAAGAAGCCTCACTTATTTTTTTTTTTTTATAAAAGGACTTTTCAAATCTGGCAATTTCAGGATATTTGTTTATTTACTTCTTAACGTTCGATATCACTGCTAACTTTTTTCATTCAAGTTTTTACTGAAATAGGTTCATTTTGATTTTCATATTTGATAAAACTGCTTTTTAATTATTCTTCAAATATCTGCCATGGGACATGGACGAAAAATACGTCCAAAGAATCGAAAGTTTAATGGTAATTTCCGCACTGCTCAAAAGAAAGTTAGTGATGGAAGTATTAGTACAGAAAAATTGGGAAGAGGATTAAATGACATTTTATTTAATGTTGATACCAGAACTCTTTCTGGTAATAGGATTTTCGACATCGAAATACTGGTATCAATATTCTCTATTCTTTCTTGCCCTGTTTGTTATGATCAAGAACTGTACTTGGTTGAAGACTCAAGACTTGGTTTGCAGTCAAATTTGTGTCTCAAGTGTAAGAACTATTCATTTTCAAAAGGATTCACTTCTACATCAAAGGTGAATAATTTAAATACAGTAAACCTTCTTCTTGTCTTTGGAATGAGAGTTATTGGAAAAGGATTTTCAGCTGGAAAGAAACTGTTCAGTATGCTGAATATTCCTTATCTTTCAAAATGTACATACATACAACATGAAATTAAGTTGCTGCATGCTACGTCACAAGCTGCAAACAGTTCTATGTTGGAGTCAGCAAAATCCATTGCGGAATGTTCAAATGAGTGTGGCGTTAGTGTAGATGGTACATGGCAAAAACGTGGCTACTCTTCACTGAATGGATGTGTTTCGGCAATTTCTGTGGACTCTGGAAAAATATTAGACATTGAAGTGCTCAGTCAATATTGTCGAGTGTGTACAAAAAACGAAAGAACACCGGGACCCTCCAAAAAATGCGTAGTGTCACATTTTTGTAAAAATCACAAAGGATCAGCTTCTAATATGGAAACTGTCGGTGCTTATAGGATTTTTGAAAGGTCTGAAGCAAACCGCAGTCTTCGATATACATCTTACTACGGGAATGGGGATTCAAAGGCGTTCAATAATGTGAAAGACATGTATGGTATTGAGAGCATAACTAAATATGAGTGCATAGGACATGTGCAGAAGAGAGTTGGCTCTCGTTTACGAAAGCTGAAGAAATCGACAAAAGGCTTAGGTGGGAAAGGCAAATTGACTGACAAATTTATCGACACACTTCAAAATTATTTTGGAATTGCTATTCGATGTAATGTCGGCAATTTATCTAACATGCAGATTGCAGTCATTGCTGCTCAACCGACAAAAAACCCATGCATGGACAATGCCCTTCTGGATCCGATACGTGGTGCAAATACCAAAAGGCCAAGCAAGAAGGAAAACTGCATAAACATAGAACACCTGGCTTACCAACTGCTGTATTGAACACGGTGAAAAACACCTATATGGATTTATGTGATCAATCACTTCTCGAAAAATGTTTGCATGGAAAGACCCAAAATGCCAATGAAAGTTTTAATGGTGTTTTGTGGAGCATAATCCCAAAAGAAACTTTTGTTGAACTTCTGACATTACAATTTGGCGCGTTCTTAACTGTATTACAGTTCAATGATGGATCTAAAGGGATTCTTTCCGTGTTGGAACATTTACACATCCCAATGGGTTGTTTCATTGTGAAGGGCTATGCAAACGTTGATGACGAAAGAATTGTCGACTCGGAGAGACATTCATTGCCAACTACAAAAAACAAGAGAAAAAAACTCAGAGGACTTAAAAAAAGGAACTGTGCATTATCTGAGAAAAAGGAAGGCGTTACGTATAAATCTGGGGAATTTTAAACCTGTAGGTAAGTATTAATATTTAGAAAAAAGTGTTTCAAACTTTAAAATGTGTTTTACACGAAATGTGTTTTTTTGAAAATAATCAAACGGGGACAAGGATTGCTGAAAAAGTTTCTAAAATAATTTACTGAAATTTTTTGTGTATGTTCTGTATAATAGTAGAATTATTTTGATCTTCAGATTTATAAATCAATGCTTTATTACAAAATTTACAGTCCCTTATGTGAATATAACCACTGTTTTTTTAAGCAATTCCGTATAACAACTGAGATAAAGTGCTCTATTTTTTGTAAAAATCAAAATATCTCTTATCCTGAAGGTCACTTCAAACATTAATAACAAAGTAACATATCAAAATTGAAAAATTGAGTATTTGTTTATAAAATTTTTGTACAGAGCGGGCCCCGTTTACGTAATTTTTTGTAAATTTTTACCAGTTTTTTCCCATTTTAATAATAATAATTTTTTTTTCTCTTTTCAATTTTAGGATTTTTTTCTTAAAATATACCAAATAAATATAAAAATCACAAAAAAATCCCCATATCTCCATTTTTTCAAAAAAAAGTTGTCGCAACCAGTCGGATACCTTAAGTGGAGTTCAAACAAGAATTAGAGAAAATTATCCCAAGGCAAGATACATTCATTGTGCCAGTCACCGTTTAAACCTTACTCTGTCGAATGCCATGTCGGTTCCAGCAATACGCAACTGTCTTGGAGTTGTTAGTCAAGTTGTAAATTTGTTCAGGAATCATTCGAATGCAAACAAAATTTTTCAAGAAACTATCCAAGAACATGCTCCAGACAGTAAAAAGAAACGACTTCTCCGGCTTTGTGACACAAGATTTACCGAAAAGCACGACAGTATCATCGTGTTTTTAGAACTCTTCGAATGCATTGTCATGGCTTTAGAAGAAATCGCTCAAAGAACGTGGACTATATCTTCAACGGCATCGACTCTTCACTCAGCGAGTCAAAAAAGTGAATTTTTAG
This sequence comes from Trichonephila clavata, assembly GCA_019973975.1. Lineage (NCBI taxonomy): Eukaryota > Metazoa > Arthropoda > Arachnida > Araneae > Nephilidae > Trichonephila > Trichonephila clavata. The sequence continues at coordinate 55,236 of BMAO01001286.1, forward strand.
TGAGCATTGTTGTCTGTGAGAAACTGTTCAGCTTGACCCTTCCACTGTCGATTTTCCTTCAAAATAAATCTTCAGATTTAGTTTCCGCTGTGAAGTATACAAATGAAGTATTGAGTTCACTCCGACAAATGCGGGAAACCGCTAACGACACTTTCACAGAAATTTTTCAAGTGGCGTCGAAATTTTCTGCAAACCTTTTTGACACAGAACTTCAAGCTCCCAGAGTTACATCACGACAGAAATCTAGTGCAAATCCGCAAACGACATCGAATGAAGTGTATTTCAGAGTCACTACATTCATTCCTTGTATCGATACTTTGATACAAAATTTGACTGACAGATTCATCAAGAACGAAGATATTCTATCAAGTTTCCAACTGCTACTGCCAGGATATGCTTGCGAGAAAAAAATAAATGAACTGGAAAAATTAGGTCCATACTTTCAAGACGAAATGCCATTGTCCACAATTCAAGCTGAGTACAAGTTATGGTGTGCCAAAATATCATCAATTGATCCATCGACCGAAATTTTGAAACTGTTGGAGTATATTGTGACGGAACATTTTTTCTCGTGCGATGAATCTTCTTCTCAAGGTTATGGCTACTCTTCCAGTCACAGCGGCTAGCGTCGAAAGATCGTTTTCGACAATGAAGAGGATAAAAACTCTACCTCGTAGTGTGATGGGCCACGACAGGCTAAGTGCACTAGCGATGATGTCAATTCACTGGGATACTGTTGTTGATCCGGAGGAAGTACTCGACCGCTTGGCGAAGAAAAAATCAAGAAAGTTACTTTTTTAAGGTGTATGTTCTGGAGAAAAATCAATACTGATATGAATTTTGCTATTAGCAGGTATTTTTTGTTAAACATAAAGAATGTTTAAACTTCTTTCAAACATTATAATAGATGTTTATTGTACACCTTATACTGCATCTTTTTCTTGCACAAAAAATAATAAAATATTAAACGTCATTTTTGAGTGATTTTCGTCCTTGAGCGCCCCCCGAAACGAATTTCTGGATACGGGCCTGGCTGGCACATTGGAAAATTTCAATTAATGTTGACAAATCTCAGGCAATTATTTTTAGGAAACGGGGAGGGGTAATCGACCCTCCTTTTCACCTCACTCTTTTTGATGACAACATTCAGTGAGTATCGGTGGTCCGTTACCTGATATCTTATCACTTAGATAGCCGCCTAGCCTTCAAAAAACACTTCGACTATCTCAGAAAAATTCTGGGGTAGAATTCATTTATATCTCGATCGTTGGGAGAAAGTCACCTCTATCCCTAGAAAATAAAGTCATTCTTTACAAGCAAATTTTGTATCCAGTGATAACATATGCCACCCCTGCCTGAGGGGCTGCAGCCACCATCCACATGAAAAAAATTCAAGTAGTTCAAAATAAAATACTGCGCATCATGACGAACGCACCTTGGTACATTAGAAATGATGTGATACATAACGATTTACACATGGAGCCGATATCTAGTTTCATCACTAAATTAGCTCTAGGAATGTATTTAAATCTATTGAAAACCTCGAAAACCCAATTATCAAAGCACAAACATTGTTTACGTATCCACGTCCTAAATTAAATGGAAAATCTTCAATAACGTGGGCTGTGATTTACCTCTGCCAAATTCTCTTTTCTAGCCAAAGGTTGATCGCCAAAGCGTAACCTTGAGACGAACTGGTTTGCAGTAACCACATGCGATACGTTTCTCCTCACGGGAAAACTCCGCGTAGTAATACACTACTGCATTTCTGACATTCGGCCTTTTTTTTAACGCTAATGTTCTCTGGAAATATAACCAGTGTTGTTTCAGCTGTATTTTAACGATTTATTGAATTCACTTTGAAAAAATTGTTTTAATCAAAATCATATTAAAAAAACTATGTACTTGTCAACTAAGTTAACATTCAAGTTTTTTTTTCAAAGCAAAGAATTATTATTATTTAAATACGAAGGTAAATTACATTATTTTTAGAAATACAAGACATAAATATCAAATTACTCGTACTTTTAATTTTTTTGGAAAGTAATTATTTATATCGATCCAGAAATTTCATATATCTTATTCTAAATCTATTATTTATTTTATCTCTATCATTATCTTAATTTCTAAAGGAGATATAATCACTTATGTTTTTTGAAATATTCAAATACTTCACTGAATTTTCCTCCATTATATTTATTCAGAGCTGATTTATTATTCTCAATAAAGATTATTTCATAGTAAGTCCCCCCCCCCCCCGATGTGATACTTGAAAGATAGGAAAAGAATATATACTTGTAGTACGGTATTTTATTTCACATATTTCATTACTTTTCTCTTTTTTTTTCGTTTATAGTTTTTCCAAAAAATAGTAATTTACAAAAAAGTGTTGATATTGCGTAAATTAGTGAATAGTATAAGAAAATTCATTTCTGCTCCAGATATTAAAATCTCTTAAGTAAATATGATGAAAATAAATCCTAAATTATTCAGGTAAAAAAATTAAGAATTCTTAACAACCCAAACATCACGACTCTTAGAAGATTGGATTTATTGAAAGGGATGATTATAAAATGATTTCTTATCTGCACCACTTGATTGATACAAAAAATTGATTCAATTAAGAGTTCATTAGGGATATAAATATATTTATCTTAAATAAACATTCAAAATTTTTGCATTTTTTTATGAATCAAATTAACACAAATTAAAAAAATAACTCTAGAACTTGCTATTGCGTTTTTGAAATTTCTTTATTCCTTACAATACTACATGATTTTTTTTTATTATTGTATCAACTTAAGAAACATTTTATTAAAGTTTTTGAATCATTAGTAAAACACTTTTTCATACATATGTGCATATAAAATTTTATGTGTATATTTTATTTCTAAAGAAGAGATATAAGATGTAAACATTCTTTTCAATGAAAATGAGCTATTTCCATTTTGTACAGTTTATACACTGCTGGCCACCGTAAATGCAACACCAAGAAAGACAAGAGATAGCACAATAAAATTTATTTCGTAGATAACATGTTGACCAAGCATCAAATGATTAAATTTATAGACTTCTGTGAAGTGTGGTTCCTGCCAGAATCAGTAGCCAGAGTAGCCGCCATTGTTGGAGATCACCGCTGCCACACGCCTCGACATTGATTCAAAGAGACTTTCAATGTGTTCTTGGGGTACAGCAGACCAAGCAGCTTCCACACTTAGCCAAAGTTGATCTGGTGTGGCAGCTGGAGGTGTAATCTGGGTCAATCGTTGAGCAACCATAGACCACATGATTTCTATCTGCGAAAGATCCGGAGAGCGAGCCGGCCAGGGAAGCAATTAAATCTGGTGATTGACGAAGAACCTTTGCACAATGCGTGCCACGTGTGGTCGCGCATTATCCTGTTGAAATATGGCTGTGGCCAAGCCCTGAAGGTAAGGAAGGACAATTGGCTCCAACACCTCGGAGATGTAGCGCTGGCTATTTAAAATACCGGCAATGCGCACTAGAGGAGTGCGAGAGTGATATCCAATACCGCCCCACACTATAATACCCGGTGCAGGACCAGTGTGGCGCTGCATAACGCAGCTGTACAGCATCCTCCCTCCACGGTGTCTCCAGATTCGAATCCGACCATCGTGGTGTTGCAGACAGATGCGTGACTCGTCAGTACAGACAACTTCATTCCATTCTGCCGCCCACATCCTTCTTTCATCACACCATTGGTGGCGGAGACGTCTGTGGTTCTGCGTCAAGGGTAGACCAAGCAATGGACGTCTTGCGGACAGACCACTCTGCTGTAAACGGCATCGAATGGTACGCGCAGACACTGAATGATGCGTTACAGACTCAATGTGCTGTGCTATGGTTCGTGATGTGACTGAGCGATCCGTCACTGGCATGCGCACAATTTGCCTGTCCTCACGTGAAGTGGTGCACTGAGGTGGATGCGATCGACCACGTCGGTCCGTCGTACCCTCCTGCATCCAACGGTCACATATCCGCATTACAGTTGTTTGGTTTCGTCCAACACGACTACCGATTTCCCTGAAAGATAATCCACAATCTCGGTAGGCCTCTATCCTTCCCCTGTCGAACTCGGATACTTGATCAAAAGCTGATCGCTGTTTTCTATGAGACATAACTGATCGTTTTTTGAAAAAACCACAAGAGAAAAACACAATTGTCGAACTTGATATCGTCGAAATCTCTAAGCCTTAAAATAGCTCTTTGAGGTGGCGCCACAGGCGTGCGTAATGTGTGTCTGCGCTAATTGGAAAAATAAAAAAAAAAAAAAAAAAAAAAAAAAAAAAAAAAAAAAAAAAAAAAAAAAAAAAAAAAAAAAAAAAAAAAAAAAAAAAAAAAAGAGTGTCTGCGCTGAAATTCTAATCATTTGCATATCTCACCTCCACTAATGCATGTTGTAAATTTCATGTTATTTGCGTGCTCCCTTCAGGGTGTTGCATTTACGGTGGCCAGCAGTGTATTTCAATATTTGAACCTTATACAATTACAATTATACCAAAAATTATAATTGGCAGTTTAAATATTCATGTAAAATTAAAATAGAATTTGCATTCAGACAATGGATGAGGTGTCAAAATTTGTTTCTAAATTCTTTATTTGCTAATAAAATTTAATAAACACATTTAAAAACTTGTAAATCTCAAAAACTCAATAAAATATTCTTATAATAAATTTCTGAGTCTAAAAGCTGTGAACATTATATCAACCATAAAATTTCAGTGCGAAAATGATGGGAAAAAGGAACGTGTTTAACTTTTTGTTAATGTGTGTTAAATTTATAGTAGTAAATATAGGAGTATAGTAAAATAGGGAATGTGTTTTGTTCCTTTTTTTTGTTGTGGTGGTGGGGTTAAGTGTATCACTTGTCCATTCATGAGGGATCCTTATCTCACATGGGCAAATAAATAAAAAGTCACCAGAAGAAGTGTCTGTGACTGTCTTTTCCACAGCAGCATTTTTATCAATAGATTGAACATATCTCACTTTAGAAATAAAACTAATATTTTCTATGATTCTCAACAAATGTTTTAAATGAGAATATTTAATGCAGAAGTAACTAACTGTCTTTAGCCAGCCATGTCTGGGAATAACATTTGACGAATAAAATTATTCTGATTCTGATCTTGTTGAGAACGAGACGAGCCCCCCCCCCTCAAAGGCGAGGCCCTGGGACCAGTTGGCCCATGCCTTAAGACATCCCTGTATATAAGCAGCATATCCAGTTTCTTATTCAATAAACTTAGCTTTCCATTAATATAGTTCATAAAAAAGTAATTGAAGAATTTTTTTTTATGTTTAAAACGGAAACTATCCAAGTGATACTTAATGATCAGTATAAAATGTTTTCACTTATTAAACTATCCAAAAATATCATTTTTTTTTTCATTTCCATGCACTTTCATGACTCGATGAAACAAGCTAAAAATTTTCATGCAAATTTCAATTTCTTTTTTTGCAAACAACTAAAGATATAGCAAAAGTTAATTTGTTGTTTGTAATGTTTAACAGATTTTCCCCTGATCTTATAACTATCAAAATACTTTTCAAAGTAGCCCTAAAAGAAAACCACATATATTTTAATTCATACAACACTTAACAACAAAAAAATATATCAGAAAAGTAAAACTCTTAATATGAAAACCAATGAATTTCTGAAATAAAAAAAAAATCTTTAACACAAGAACCTTTATGCATCATCTAACATTTATGCTCTCTTATTTCAAAACAATTTTTAGAAATAAAGATCAATCACACAATATACTCATATTTAAAGTATTTTTATTTCAACAAATATTGAAGTGATTCATGAATAACTTTTAACTTTATTACATATTTTTCATTTAATGTTATATACATAAAAAAAATACTATACACAAAAGAAATATTACAATTGAATAACTACATCTCACTTGACATTTTTCTTTGGTTTTAAAAGTGAGGTGTCTTGTTAGAATTAGCACTTGAGAGAAAGCAGTGTTGCATATTTCACAAATGAGGCTTCTCCCTCCTATGAATATGTAAATGTGCCTTAAATGACCAGTATTAGAAAACCTCTAAAAGCACAGTTCACAAAGTTTTTTCCACATTATGAATCTGTAAATGTCTTTTTAAATTGCCACTTTCAGAAAAACCCTTGTTGCACATTTCACAAACATAAGGCTTTTCTTCAGTATGAATTCGTAAGTGTGCTTTTAAATGACCCTTTTGAGAAAAACCCTTGTTGCATATTTCACAAACATTGGGATTTGCCTTTGTGTGCATCCCTAAATGCACTTTTAAATGATCGATTCGAGAGAAAGATTTGTTGCATATTTCACAAACAAAGGGCTTTGTCTTTGTGTGAATCCCTAAATGCACTTTTAAATGATGGATTCGAGAGAAAGATTTGTTGCATATTTCACAAACATAGGGCCTTTCCTTCGTATGAATCTGTAAATGTCTTTTTAAATCACTATTTCTAGAAAAAGTTTTGTTGCACATTTCACACACATAAGGCTTTTCCTTGGTATGAATCCATAAATGTGCTTTTAAATGATCCATTCGAGAGAAAGGTTTGTTACAAATTTCACAAACATAAGGCTGTTCTTTAGTATGAATTCGTAAATGTGCTTTTAAATTACCAGTATAAGAAAAACTTTTGCAGCATATTTGGCAAACATAAGGCCTTTCCTTGGTATGAATCCGTAAATGTGCTTTTAAATTTCCAATATGAGAAACACTCTTGTTGCATATTTCACAAACATAAGGCTTTTCATTTGTATGAATCCGTAAATGTGTTTTTAAATTATCCTTTTGAGAAAAAGACTTGTTGCATATTTCACAAACGTAAGGCTTTTCCTTGGTATGAATACGTAAGTGTACTTTTAATTGACCAGTATGAGAAAAACTCTTGTTGCATACTCCACAAATATGAGGTTTTTCTTTATTAGGAACACAAAAAGGCTGTCTTGAAGCCATTTTACTAATTTTAAATGTGAAAGTCTTTTTCACAGCTGTCACAAAAGAATCTGTTTTTAAAATTTACAATGCAGAAAACGGGTCTTGAATTCTTGTTCAAAATATGAGTTTCTATTAACAACCTTCTGTAATAGAAAAAAATGAATTCTTCATTATAATGTTGCACATGTAAACACAATTTTATTTTACATTATAATTTATGAAGAAAAAAAAGTTCAGCTGCATATAACAGCTTAAAATCCCCCCCCCCCTGATATATTTGAAGAAAGTAGTTGGGTTTTGTATAGCATTTTTGTTGAATCAATCAAAATCTAAAATATCTATTAAATATCAGTTACTAAAAATATATTCAAGTAATACTTAGCAATTACAATCAGGTTCCTACAAATTATATAATAGGAAACTAAAGCAGTATTATGATAAAATATGAAGACCTCTTTGAAGAGAATTCAAAAAAGGTATATATTATGTTATTGTTACACAAAACAATAAACATAGATAAAATTGAAAAAAAAAAGTATTGTAATGCCTATATTTTAATTGTATGATTATAAGTTTGAAATGATGTACAAATAAAGAGGAACAAGAAAGCAATTTGTGATAAACAATATAATTTTTATAAACCATATTAGAATACAATGGGAGAAGATTTTTGAAATTACAAAACCATATTTGAGAAATGGATTTTTTAAATTTTTTTTATAAAGCTGTAAATTTAGAAAATTTTTGGAAATGAGAAAGCAGATAGGCTTGCTGAAGTGGGATCTCTTATGTCTCAACCTGACTCTTCTTTTCCTCTGTGTAACATCAAAAGAATCATTTACAGTAAACTGCTAATCAATAGAACCGCCCTGTATGGGGATGCTGCAGCAGGTAATAGGTGGAATATCTTGCTAAACAAAAGTGGTAGAGTTCTCAGCTCCCTGCCTGGATCGGTTGGAGTTGCGTGCTTTGTTCACTTACTGGACATGACTATTTACAAAGGCATTTACATCGCATTGGAGTAAAGGATTCTGCTTGTTGTCCTCTGTGCAACCAGGGTGAAATGGATGGCGACTACCTCAAACACTGCTATATTGTTTTAATGTTTTTTGTAGACAACTGTACAGAAGCAAATTTTAATTCTTTTTATGCTTCATCATCATTTTATTGGGTTGCTCATCAACTAATGGTAGAGATGCCAAAGATGAGCATAGAATAAAAAGAATAAACTTAGAAAAATGTTCCCCATAACATTTAATTTACTTTTTTAAAGCAGAGAATAATTCAGACAAGAAATTATGCAAGAATTAGACTATTCTCAAACATGGTAACACAAAAGAAATAAATATTTTGATAGTTCATAACTGAAAAAAACTTGATTTTTTTCAAGAAATGAAAAGACCATGGTAGATGAATGATCTTTGCCACCATTTTGTAAAGAGCATTGTTCCTTATACCTGTTACCTGCTCTCCTGAGGTAACTAAAAACCTTCCATGGTGAAGAGTTGATACATAGTATTTCTATTAGAGCTAAAAGATGTCAAAAATTCCGAGAGTTGGATGAGAACTCAGGTGTCCCTTTGTTACTTGTTGGCAAGTAAAAATTACAAAATCCACTGGAAACAGCTCTTGTCATTTTTAAAAGTGTGATGTACAAAAGTAAGCTTTAAATCCAGGGAATAAAGCCTGCTATTTGATCATACTAGTCTTATTTGAGATACAATAGTAGTTTCAGTAAGGAAAATTGAAAACGTCATTAACCCTTTTTCCAAATTCCTTTTTGCATTGATAACAACGCATATTTCATCCTCGATAAGCACTGCAGTAATTGGTGATTGACCTCCTAATAACAACTACACTCAAATGATATATACAATTCCTCTCCTGTACATCAAAAGTCAATTTAATTTAATAAGCAACATCCTGCTTTACTGGATTCTGAACTCAACATGCAAGCGTTTGGCTAAAAATTTGATGAGCAATTATCCCAAGTATTCAAAATTTTAAAAGTAATAAATCATTTTATTTTATATTTCGAGAAAACCACATCCTAAATTTTGAACCAGCATGTGTGAAACTTATACAAATGTCTAAGTTTCTGTAGTGATAAATAAAACTTTTTTTTCTGTAGATGGATTATTCATGAAGTTTAATTTAAGCAATCAAAACATTTGTGTCATCATCTGAAATTGCTACTTACGAATTGAATTTTCTGGTGTTAATGCACTGAAATTAAAAATATATTTATAGTGCTGTTTCAAACTTAATTAAATTTAAATTCTATGTTTTGTGTTTAACAAATGCTGGCATTTTTTCTATAGCTTTTAAATATGTTATAAAAGATTTGAAATTTTTTTTTTTTACAACAGTTTGATTTATCATAGCTTTTAGTCATTTTGGTCACTTACGTTAAACTCTAATGACTGAAGTTGAATATTTCAAAGTTTTTGAAGAAAAATAAAAAGAAATTAATGCAATTTATTCACCCCTAATTTTCATACAAAACAATCCTTTTTTTTCTTATTAATGCAGATTAAAAAATAAAAGAAAGAAATCCTGAGGATAACAGCACTGTTTTTCCTTTCAATTTTCTTAACCAAGCCATATGTTATACAAATAAATTTAAACATACTAAAATGTCAATTTAGGTAAAATTCAATGTAACTTTTAAGGGTCTTATAATTAAAAAAAAAACAGAAAATACAATGGTTTTAAAATTTCAAACTAATACATAAAATATTATGAACACTTTAATAGTATGCTAATGTGCACAAGTTGATTACAAAATTTTGACTAAAAATATTTTATATCTTTCAAAGAAACAGAAAATGTCATTAACCCTTTTTCCAAATTCTACTTCATAGAAATGCTAAAAATGCATATTTCATCCTTGATAAGCACTGCAGTAATTGGCGGTTGACTTCGTAATAATAATTACACTCAAATGATGTATAGATTTCACATCTGTACATGAAAGGTCAATTTCATTTAATAAGCAACATCCTGGTTTACTGATATAAGAACTCAACCTACAAGCATTCGTCTAAGAATTTGACGAGCAATTATCCCAAGTATTTAAAATTTTGAAAAAGCTATAAATTGTTTTATTTTATTTTTCAAGAAAACCAGATCCTAAATTTCAAACTAACATCTGGGGAACTAGACAAAATAAGTTCTGTAGAGATATTTTTGTTTTTTTGTAGAAGGATTATTAATGAGAGTTTATTTTAAGTAGTTAAAAAATTTGTTGCATTTTCTGGAATTGCTACTTAAGAATTGAATTTTCTGTTGTTAATGCACTGAAATTAAAACTATATTTAGTGTTGTTTCAAAGATAAATGTTTCTAGCTTAATTAAATTTGAATCCTATGCTTTGTGTTTACAAGTGCTAGCATTTTTTTTTTAAAACATTCAAATATGTTTTAAAATATTTGAAATTTGTTTCTTTTCCCAACAGTTTTATTAATCATAACTTTTAGTCACTTTGTGTGTGATCACTTATGTTAAACTCCAATGACTAAACTTGAATATTTCACAATTCTTAGAAAAAAATAAAAACTAGAAATTAAAGTGATTTATTCACCTCTAATTTTCATACAAAACAACCCTCCCTTTTTTCTTACAAATGCAGATTAAAAAAAAAAAAGAAAGAAACCCTGTTGATCCCAACACTGTTTTCCATTCAATTTACTTAAACTAGTCACATATATTATACAAACAAATTTAAACATACAAAAATGTTAATTTAGGTAAAACTCAAAGTAACTTTTAAGGCTTTAATAACATAAAAAACAGAAAATACAATGGTTTTAAAATTTCTTAATAATACATAAAATATTATGAACACTTTAATAGTATGCTAATGCAAAAGTTGATAGTAAAAAATTTGAATAAAAAATATTTTTGATCTTTCAAACTCAGTTTAGTATAATTTACAGGTTAAAAAAAATTGATATTTTATTTCTGTAAGTTAAATTTTTTATTGTTAAAACCATATGAATTAAAAATAACATAGTAATTAAAGAACACTAATATTTAGCTCTTTAATTTTTATTCAAAATAAAATAAAAATATTGGTTACTTATTTCAGTAAAGATGACCATAACACAGAAATGGGCAACTAGTGGTCTAAATAACATTCAAAGGGTACCAGTAGATGGAGCTGGTTCTCCTTTAACAAGACTAAATCTCAGTGTGTAGACAGAAATACATTTTACAATTGAAATAAGAAGTGTGATATGTGGTTGTCGCATTTAAACAGCCTATGTGCCATCGATGCTGATTTCGACAATGCTGGTTTCTTTGGTTTGATGCACCAATGGAACAAATCCCTTGATAAATATGGTGACTTTGTAGAGAAGTAATATGTACCTGTGTCTTTCTAAATTACATACATTTTTTTTTATTTCTTTAATAGATGTTTACTCTCAATGGGCTTGTTACCTTATTTTTTTAAACCCCAGCATATATTTTTAAAAACATAGACACAAAAACACCTAGATATAACCATTACGATAAATACTAAAATTCTGTTGCTCTATGGATGGGTTTTGAATCTCTCCCTTGTTATGCCAACGTCTATGACAAAAGGGAATGTTATAAAGATTTTGATATTTTTCCTAAAAATTGAGATATGTGGGTATTTGTCTAATCTATCAGATTAATAAGGAAAAAGTTTATGGAAAAAAAAGTTAAACTTATGTATTAAAAAAACTCAGATCTGTAAAGAAAAATATGCGAGAAATTTGTACAAAAAGAATATATAAACTGGGCCTACTTTGCACAAAAAGTTCAGCAGCAGATTTTCAGTATTGATGTGTTTCTTTTCTAGAAACAAAAATATGTGAAACATTGGTAATGATCTAAAATATAAGAAATATTTAAATTTTTACAAAAATTAAGATATATCTTTGTCATTACATGAAATTGATTTAAAAAATACTTATTATGCATACATAAATGACTAAGTTTTGTGATAATGCATTGATTTAAAATTTAAGAATGAATTATTAATTTAGGTCAAAATATTCCTACTATTATACAACATGTAGACAAAAACTTTCAGTTAACTAAACTCATAATTTTTTTATAGCCATCTCTTTCTCCCTTAGAAAATTTTCTCAAAAAATATATTTTGCATAGAATAGATTTTAAAATATGAAAGAATTATTTTTGCGAGTTAATACTTAGACAAAGGTTTCAAGCTCTATACACTTTTGGAAATAGTTTAATTTTTCTGATGTAATGCACAATATCTTTTTAATTGGCGGTTAAATTTTTATTTTATAAGGAATTTGCAACTGGCAAAAAGTGTCTCTTTAAGTCAACAGCACTTTTTTCAAGAACATTTGCAAATTCGCTGACTTAATCTCACAACTATTTGAAATACACAATCACTAAATTTCCAAGATGCCACTACGATATAACTTTCTACATTTCAAGAAAAGTTCAATTCAGTAGACATGAAATCTTAAAAAATAGGTAGAAAGCAAGAAAAAGATGTTATTTTGGAACTAGTTTGATATCACGGGGCAGGGCGCCAAACGCTGTTTGGCGTGATAAGGAATCACGCCAAGCAGCGTATGCCGTTGGAAAGAAATTCAAGATGACGGCCTAGCGGTAAGACTCGTCAGGAAAATAATTTTTAAGAACTGTTTTGAAAAACATTAAAATCGATTTCAAATGAAGAATTTAGGAACAGATTGAGACTAACCAAGATCAATAAATAATTAATACCAATGTTATAAAAAAACCATATTTACTAATAGTAATATTATGCAGTATACAATAATCTTGTAATATAATGTGTTATAAAAATTATTATATATATAATATTCATATAATATACTAAATAGTAATAATTATTAGATATTCATACGGTATTACTTTTTATTTTATATAATAATAATCATGTAATATAGTTTAATAGATTTTATAAAAAAGAATAATCATCCTATTGTAATATAAATAAGAATCGTACAGATATAAGAATACTCATTTAAGATAATTATAAAAAACAACAAAATAATAATTGTAAATAAATAACATAAAAAAGTAACATAATAATAATAAATAACATAATACTTAGAAATAAATAAAATAATAAAAATAAATAACACATATGTAATAATAATTATAAAATAATTATTACAAATAACGTGTATTATATGATTATTACACATTCGAATAATTTTTTTTATATTATTAATAAAATAATTATATAATATATATTAAAATTTATAATGAATAGCAACTAAAAAGTACTGAAAGCTTGCTATGTTCCAAAAACTGCAAATTTCTTCAACGAATTGCATCAAACAAGAAACGAAAAAGAAAAAAAAAATTTTTTAAGTAAAAGAAATTGAAAATAAACGATTTATAGGAATAATTAATAATATAACACACATTCTTTTAAAAAAAATATCCTAGTTCTTATCAATATTAGAAATATCCATATTCGAAAATAGCATTAAATAAAACAGAAGACTGAAATATAATTTGAATCCGGATTGCAATGAAAATGGTTAAATTGCAAAAGAAATAGAAATAAAATCGTCTGAAATTAATAGGATTACCGCGGGAACAGAACCAATAAAAATTATTTCTAATATATGTTATCTCCATGGCAACCACATCGTCAGACGATAAAAATATCAAGGTAACCATATTGTAATGTTATCGCCCATCTTGGCGAACATAAACAACAACTTCGCGTGGTGCCCCGTGATATCAAACTAGCAGCGTTATTTTTAACAGTTAATTACACAAAGCTGTAAATGAAATAAATATTACTCTAAAATAATCATACCCACAAATGAATGTTATACCTCCTCAAAAACTGATGATATATGAACAATCATAGTAAAATGTTAACGAATTAAAAGAAACTAGAGGTATGTAAATTATTTCAAATGTCACTTTCAGTTTAACCAAAAAATATTACAACTAATCACAGCTAACAATCTCTCTCTTGTGGTTTATATAGTTTTAATGAATATAAACTTGAAAGAAACACAATCCTCGGGAGTTAGTAGTCACTTCGCGTTTTTAATACTTGTTTGCTTGCTTGATTGAAAAAATTAACAGATGTAGAGCATTACGATAGTGACAGATAAAAGGAACAAACAAGGCCGGACGTGTAATGCGCAATTTCGTTGGCAGCACCTATTCCTATAATCTACAAACAAGGATGGGTTACTTTGATATTTTTGGCCTCTTTTTGAAAATCGCCAAGTTCATCGTTGGCTTAATTGAACCTACTAAAATCACTCTTGCTATAGCGCTCGTGCTGAAAGGTTCGTATATAAAATTCTAGCGGGGAGATTTATTGATTAGGTATTTTATAACTTTGATTGTTACATTTTTTTGCAGTTTTTTTATTGTATCAATTTCCTGTTAAGTTTTCCATCATTTTAACATATTTGCTGATTTATGGAATTTCTAACTTATGTGAACAACTAAAAACTTTGATTCATAATTTTGAATTATTATTATTTTACTCTTTTTATATTGTATTTTTATTTTATTTTGTGCTTTGATTTGATGTAATTAACATTTTCCGTTCATCGACTTTCTAGCTTCTGCCGTGTAAAAGCTCGATTCTCCGATCACGTGAATGTAAAAATTTTATGCTTTGATTATTTATAATGTTTTAATAATACGTTTTAAAATTTCCAGGTATTTACCATTGTAGTAGATTCATTATTTTTTAGTTCCTGCTGGGTGATTGCCCCCTTGGCGGATCTCGTGAGTGTAAAACTTTTTCTTGTCGTTAAATCGAAAGTTCTATTGATTGTTATGAAAAATTAGCGTAAATATATGAGGTAAATTGTTTGGCTAAATTTTTAAATGATTGTGAGAATAATAATAGAAAATATAAATTTTCTGGAGGTATTCTTGTAAAAGAAGGGTGCCCTGCTAGGATCCAACCAAAGGTAATAAGACTATTCTTAATAAGAAAATACATTTATTTAATTAAAGTAAGAAAAAAATCATTATTGGAATGTATTATCTATTGCAAAAAATTTTATACGAATCACATGTAAAGATCTACACAATATGTTGAGATTTAACTTTCCCTTAACCTTTTCCATATCATGAGTGAAATTGTAGATTTAGATATTTAACACATTTGCTAACATGTGAAGCTTCCTAGACATATAAAAGAAAAACTAGTTGTATAGAAATATCAAAGATTCTATATTCTAATTATTAATGGAATCTCTCTCTCTTGGTAGAATCACTCTTTATAAAGACTATTAAGGGATCAGTATAACATATTTTTCAAAGCATAATCAAGCATTTCAACTGGTTTATAAAACTTCTATAGAGTTCATTAAAGCTAATCTTGAAGTGGGTATTGAAAAATCTTCAGTATTAGAATATGTATTCGGTTAATAGAAGTTTAATTTTACTAGACTAATAAGGAATGCTTTACTCTGTTGCTCATGTTATTATTAATAAATTAAATACAGGAAATATGTATTGTGTTTCAACATTCTGAGCGAAAGGGTGCCCAGTTAAAAATTAATTGCATTACGCCTTCAATGCACTTGGAAGAAATGATTAAATGATCTTGTTTTCCAATTTTGAAATGCGAAGGGAAATTTCTCTAGTAGCTCATTTGGAAGGAATAAGTTCAATCAGATGTAAACAAATAATGGAAAATTTTAAAATTGCATCGACTGATAAAAAGCCTGCTTTCAATAAATATTTTGATGATAATTATTGTAATTCAGCCTACTAATAGTATAAGTCACATCATCTGCTTCTGCATGTCAATACTAATAAAAATATATATTGTTAATCTATATTCACAATACATGAATGTCCAATTATTTTAAAATGAAAATTTAACTGTCAAGCAGATAGTTTGTTGAAAATACAGCATGACACATATTTAGCACATTATAAAATTTTAAATGGTACTCTCCCCAGTTTATATCCTCACAACCTATTTCCATTTCAAAATGAATTGAAGATTCCTGACAGATATTTATGACCAGGCAACAAATTCTTGGTTTGTAAAATCGCGGACTAATGGAGATGTATTTTATGTTGTTAAAAAGATTATGGTAGCATTTCAGAAAGAGGCTATGTGTGTGTGTGATCAATGCCATTACAGGTGTGTAAAATTATCATGTTCGGCTTGGTATACATGTGAATGCTCAAATAATCATGCACCATGTAAACATATTAAGTTCATTCTTAAATTGTTTGAGAGATTCCACGTTGTTGAAAATGTTGAATATACTTCTTTCCATATCTCAGATAGAAAGTGTGGTATGGGGTCTTCCGCCAAAGAAATTTGTAATGACATAAGAAAAACCAGGAGACTGAACTTCTACTTGTAGTATTAAATTGTTTATTGCAAGGTAAAATAGTTCAGGAACAATTGTCTCAACATGCAATTCAGTAAAAGAAAGGTAAAAAGTAATTGCTAAAGAATTATTTACCTGATCCTCTTGTACCTACCTCCCAATCAGCATTTAAACTAGCAGTAAATATTTAAGCCAACTATTGGGGATATAAAAAGGAAAGCTCTGAAATGTTCTTTTTTAGTTGTCAAGAAAGAAACATCAAGCTGAGCAAGTCAGCATTACTCAATCAAAAGCTATTGCAAAAAAAAAACTTAACTGTATCTTTAACACTGATATAGTTGTATGGAGTTTTTATGTTTTCCAAGACATTTAGCTATGTTTTTATGGGGTAAAGTTGTTGTATATTTTTATATCAGATGAGGAGGTAAGTAATTATCAAAAATGACCAAATTTTTGTCACAAATGGCTTTATGACAGTATATTAGAAGTATATAATTTAAAAATCATGCAGGATAGAGATTCTATTGCAGTTGAATGTTACCACACAAATTTTGGAAAGTGATGGGAATATGGTAATTTTTTATATCATTCATTCTTAATAAAATTTTAGGCAAAAAAATTGATTTATACTTTTGAAACATACGAATTTAGAAATTACATGTATACTTTTTGCAGGTAAGTGTTTAATATAAAATATATAGAATCGGGTGATGTTAATGCTTGCTATCAATACAAGCAAAACTATATACTAAAGTGAGTAATATGTTTTAACTTATGTGTAAATAATTCTTAATAATAAATTATTCATCATTTTGATAATATTTATGCTGTTTGTTATATAGGAATAGACCTTGAAAATCTGTCTTGCCTATATAGAAACAGGTATTTCATCCATATGTTACATTTCATGGGTGATGAGGAAAGTGGTACTAAAAGTAATGATATAATGTGATTGTCTTTTTTATGGTATAGATGTACTAATAAGGATTTATTTATTTTTTTGTCCAGTAATGGACCAGTTTTTGATATACTATTTGTTTTATAAATACTTTAAATAGTTATTGTTTTGCAGGTTGCTTTATATGTGTTCTGTGTATCAACCAGATGAATGAAGTAAATATTCTTACATCTCTGAAAGTCTTGAATGACTTTTTGATCTTAAAGAGTGCTAGATGGGATTTTCAGCTGTGGTGACATATACATTATAATTGCATCACAGTTGTGAAAGACTTTCTAAAGCATTAAAGATTGTGTAATGTAATTGATTAGTAAGTAATATTTATATGATGGGAAATGCAATACAAGTTAATATTTTATTTAGTTTTAAAAGCAATCAATTGTCTACTTTTTTTAAGATTGTCAACAATATTAGTTACACAACACTTTTTAATACAGTAGGTATAATCCAAAACCATTTGAAAAGTACAATGGTTTGTGCAGTAAAGTAGCTTAAAGAGTGGTGCATTCCATCTTATGTCAAAGCGGTACATGTAATAAACTTTTCTTAAGTCGAAAAACCTTGTATAGTTGATTTTTCATAATTTTTACAAGTTCCATAAGTAAACAATCATTAGCTGCATAGTTATTTATATTAAAATTTTAACATTTACATGCAACATAAATACATTTAAGAAAAACACTAACAGTACATGTTTTCTAAAGAACACAAATAAACAACACAAATAAATTGCGTGGAAAAACTTAATAAAAATGTAATAATGATAATATTTGATGTACAGCATAGAGAGATGCATAATAGCAATTATTTTTCAGTATTGATTAAAATGTCTATTTTTATGTTAATACTTTACAAAAATTCAAAAAAAAATTATTAATCCTTTTACATTAAAAATATTTTGCGTTGTAATATAATTAAAATATTCGTTCTAATCAAGATATAGAGTTAAAAATATCTAGCCAAAAAGAATAAATCAGGGGAAAAGAAATGAGAAGAATGGTTCCCACGTTTTTTTAACAAGCTAATTAAGGCGCGTTTATGTTGAAGTGTCGGTGTCGTAAAATAGCCCCCTCCCCCCATGTGAATCATGAGATGAGTGAGAAGTTTCTAAGGATTGGTCCTAAGATTCCTTCCCTTTTCCTGGTCTAGGAGGATCCAATTATCCTATTGTAGAACCACACTTTCGTCTCTTTCATAGCAATCCTCCAAATAAAATATCAGAAAAGTTAATTTGAATAGAAACATGATAGAAAAATCAAAAGTATGAAAAAGCATTCACTTTGAAATAAATGTAAACAGTGAAAGAGAAAAAAAAGAACGACAAATTAAATTTACATTCAACCATTATTTTGATTAATTTTTTTTTAATAGAAAGGACTGAGAATTATTGGAGTAATCCAATATCATCCATTTTCAGTTTTCATGTGCTTAATTTAAAGTTACTGAGTTACACACAGCAAAGATTTTGCCACTTTTCTTCTAGTAAACTAAGGTAGTGATTTTCCCTTTTGTGAGCATAATTTGTCCAGGCACAGAATGTTCAATAATACATTAAATTTGAAATAGTATATGGCTGTGGAAATTATCTAAATCTGAACTTTAAAATAACTTCAGCAATAAGTTTTAAAATTCTAATTAATCCTGAATTGTACCCAATTTATTAAAATGCTTTTAAAATTTCAGAAATATAATCCCTGAGTTAGAGTTGGAAAGACAGTATGTTTTAAAAAAGAAATTTAAAAACTGCATTCACATATTTGTTTAAATAAAATAAAAGAAACTGAATATACACAAAGAAATATAACATTTCAGTCAACACTGAAATTCTAAAAATCACAGCTTCCTGTTGTGAATGTGTGGAATTTAGGAGAATGAAATGTTATCTGATTAAATCCTCCACATAAAAAGTATACAAAGAATAGCATGTCAAGTTATTGAGATTTTATACATATATTGATAGAAATTTTATACATATGAAATTTTTAAAAAAATATTCAACGCCCACACAACAGTAAACTATAACATCTAATACTTCCTCACTAAATTTTATATATATTGAAATAAAAAATAGTTAAGGGAATAGTGGGCAAATATTATTCCTTCCTATCAAAAATTCCATTTCAAAATGAATAGCTGCTTCAATATAAAGATTTTGAAGTTCAAAATGTAATATATATAGATTTTTTTACAAATAAATTATTTTATTATAGTTCTTGTGGTGTGGAGGTAGTATGTTGGTCAAGAAATATTTATACCCAAATAAACAATTTTTGTTTTATTTTTTAATAATGATATGTTTTTAATACTTATATAAAGAACAAATTAAAATTCAGTATTCATTTTTTAAAAAAATAATAAATCTGCAACCCTTCTAAATTATTTTGAAGTACCTTCATAATATAAAAAGTATGAATATTTTTCAGAGCATCTTTTTCTATTATGATCTTATTTAAGTCAGGGCAGTTTTGTTACAAAAGCTGCTGAATTGTCCATGGTGCTAAATACTGGCTAAGTTGCAGTCTTAGTGCCAGGAAGAAAAAATGGGGAACTCTGACAGCTTTAAACATTTGAACAATTATAACTTCAGGTTCTTATTAAAATATACAGTTATATTTCCATCTACTTCTGAAATTGGCACATCTTATTGGACTAAGTGAAGGCATTTCTGGACAGTGTAGCATTGATAATTAAAAAAATATATATGCTATAAATTTGGGACTAAAACCGAGAAGTGAAAAATTGAAGCAAGCACTGAACATTCGGAACAGTAACGGGAAATTTGGGATAATGTACAATCAAGTTCAAAGGAAATTATTAAAGGAATTAAACACAAGAAAGAAAAAATGTATTAATCCTTCTTTTTAACAACCCCTAAATTTAAAAAAAAAAAAAAGGAGGAAGAAAAACTTATACATTTTTCTTCATTAAAGTAAAATTTTCAGGAAAATCAATCTCATTTTTTAAAACAAATATTTAATTTGTATATCTCAATACATCAAATTCAAATTTTTATTTCAAGAAATTATAATTCAATGAAAGAAAACAGCCACTGTCATGTAATAATAATAATATATTCTTATTATTAGAAATCTTATTTTTTTAAAAAAAGAATTCTGTAAGAAAAAAATTTTTTTTTTCAAAACCTATATCAAAACCTTGTTTTTACTGGAATATGTGTTCCAAGCAAAATATACATTAAGGTATTTTGAAAATTTATCATTATTTTCCTGCCATTAATAATTAATTTTGAAGTACTGAAAACTTATTTTAAAATTATCTCTACTCAATATAGCTATAAAAAAAATAATAATACTGTTTCATGAAATTTACTTAAAATTTTTTTTAAAAAAAAGTACATCAATACTACTGATGATTGAAATGATTATAGTACTATACTTTTTAATAATGTTTTAAAAATGTTTTCAGTTTTATACTACAGAATTTTAAGTATAATCACACGTCTTAAGCATAGCTGAAATATGAATCTTATTGTGAACAATGGTTATAATGAATTTTCAGCAAAGTAAGAACAGAACTCTCTCTGAAAAATAAATTATACCCTTTATATATTAGCTAAATCACAATATAAACATAATTTTGGACTGTTTTTTAACTGAAAAATTATTATGGAATTGAAGTCAATTTTTGTTTAGCATAAGCTGAAAATAATTTTAATTCTAAACAGTATTTAAAAGGCAATGCATGTAATTCCTACCATTTTATAACAGTCAATATGATATAGATAAATATAAAACACAATTTTCTTCTTTTATCATTAATACATACATATAATTATTATATATATATATATATATATCAATATTTTTCTAGTTATGTTTCTTAGAATCTGTTTTCTATCATTTAGCTTTGTGGGTAGTATAATTTTGTCTTATTATTTTTTTTCATTTTATTATACTATATATATATATAAGAATATTGCTCTAAATGAAAATATGATTTAATTTCAGCTGCAAAAGTTAAAAGGATTTTGTAACAATAATCCTCAAGTGTCTGTTTAGAAAAAATTTGCTAAACCTGTTTCAAATGTTATAAGGATTAATAAAAATTTACTAAAAATTACAAATAATCAAAAATATATCAATAAACTAAAATATTTTACTCTTCTATTTTAAGTCTACAATATTGTTACAGTTCTAAATTTGTTTTTCCAGTTTCACTTAATATTTTTAAAAATTTAATCTTAATTCTTATTTTATAAACATACCATATTTCTAATGAACTTGTATACAACAAATAAACATTGAAAACATATTTATATCTTAAAAATTCAAACAAAAATTGAAAAAACATTGAAATTGTTCAGTAGTAAAGTTATAAACAATAAACGCACAATATTTATAATAGGTTATTAGATGCACACATACTGAAACACACATTCAACACAGCATAACCAAAAAATACAATACATTGCATTTTTTTTCTAATTATGTTGAAAGTAGCTAATAATTCATAGAGAGCCAAATATAGCAACCCCAAAACAGGGGAATTTGAATTCCAAGGCTGTAAAAAGTAGGAATAGGTGCTGCCAATGAAATTGCGCATTACACGTCCGGCCTTGTTTGTTCCTTTTATCTATCAGACTTAGAGCATTACAGGCCTTTACCTCCCCTCCTTTAAAAATAATCTTATAAAAGTGACCGTCACAATGGTACTTCTGCAAACATGCTGTAAAACAAATTGGTTAAAATTGACGAAAATTATGAACTGTTGGTGAATATATAAATTATTGAAGTGAAAACTGCTTTAGCGGCGTTGGGCACTTTTTGGTAGGGGAAAATATGGGTTCGCGTCACCAACATGCTCTGACTGGCGCATGCGCAGTGTGCTGTTCGCTTCAGACACTCTTTGGATGGGTGAAGGGGGTGCCAGCTCAGGTGTCGTCCGCGTCACTTGACCATGGTTCAAAATTACGCGGACCGTCGCCAAAAGCCCTCGTGTTGCTAATCAGCGCGACGTTAATATTCTCTTACTCTTACTCTTGGATGGGTGAAATCTCGTGTGTTCGCGTCACCGACATGCTTATAGCAGTATTTCTGTAGCTATACAGCTGTCGTGTATATCTTATAAGTGAAATTGAATGCATTTAGTGGAAAGTTCAATGTGTATATACACTGCATTGTTCAAATAGTGTTTTTGTTTGATTATTATTTGAATCGTTTAATTGAAGAATCATTGTGCAGTACAATAGTGTGAGCGTTTGAAAATTTTATATTATTTAAAATTATTTTAAATCTTCGTATTTATTCTGGTGTTTGAAAATTTTGTATTATTTATTTTCTAATATTTAACCTCTGCAATGCATCACGCAATCCATATTAGTATTTCACAGTAGCTTAGACGTTTTCTTACTACCGTGGTAAAACAGACTTCTAGTTGTTCAATCATATTTTTATAGAGGATTTTGAAATTAAAAATTTTATAAAATCTAATAATAGTTCAAGATTAATGTGTTGAAGTTTAAAATATGATTATTAGTGCAACTAAACGTCATAAAAGATCAACAAGTCATCGAGAGGATCTAACGTTAGAATTGAATAGGTTACAAAACAATACACTACAAAAGATCACCAAAACTTTTCTAAAATTCATCTCCAACTAGAAAGGATTATCGATATTTTCATTCAATTGTTAAAGTTTGCCTGCGCATGGAGCTGACCTAAAAAATGATGCTATCGAAAAAAAGTAAAATTTTCTGCTTTTGTCGGAAATTCGTATGAAAAATGAAGAATCACATGATATTCCGAATTTCAGCTTAGTTGTAAGTTATGAAAGACCCGAAGTTCCAGCAGCAGGCGAAGCTATTTTTCACAATACTCAAGATACGTCACACTTCATTACTTCACATATGGACGTACATACTGATGGGAGGCTGGAGGCTGGCCGACAATTTAGCTGGCCCCCAAAAAATCAGTAATTTGTATATCCCCCTGGTTTACAGGATGTTGTTTAAATTCCTCGGCTGGGGACCAGCACGGTGTGTCACGGGGTTTGTCAACGGTCATGCAGGGTGAACGGACCCATAAATTGAATTTAAAGATGCAACTTTTGTAACTTTGCGCTTGGTAATTGACCAATGACGTGGTCGGGGAAAGAGTGAGTGCAAGCACAAGAGGTGGAATTTGTCCTCACTTAAAAAAGGCGCCGAGCGAATTTAAGGCAGATTCTCACTCACATTAATTCTGAGATGATTCCCAAATTTTAGGAAAAACTTAGTTCATTGTCCGGTGGACAATGCCAGCCCCCATCACCTCGCCTCAGTTTCAGATAAGTGAAACTCTTATTGTTTGTACATAGTTCTTATTCTTCAATTTTAATGGTGTTAATCTAAATTTCGTAATGTGTTTTAAATTGTAATAAACTAATTTAATTTAATTTTAAAGCGAGTAATGTCATTAGTTTTGCGTTGTCTCAATAACTCATTTAAAGTACTAGCCACTATCATGATGCGGACTAAGTTAAATAATCGAACCAGGGTAGATGTTAGTTTGAAGTAAAATTAGTCAGCGCTGCATCAATACTAAATTCACTAGAAGCATTGGTGTTAATGCTTCTGATATAGGCGAAAATACGCTGCTCGTTGAGATTCCGAGAATGGGCAAAACATATTAATGGTTGCCGATTATATTTCGCCTGGAAAATCTATGAGGCAGATGCGACAATTTTTATTCGAAAATTTGATGATTTATACAAAAGAAGGTTCTGAAATACTCGAAAAAAGATTTGGCGAAATATATGATAATATACTGATGATTTTAAGTGGAGACTTCAATATGAACTTTGCAGATGATAAAAATCTACCACTAATTAAATTTCTAAATGAAACACTTAATTCAAATTTGTCCAGTGATCGAAAACTCAGTACTACAAATTATAAAAAGACGATCGATGCGGTTTTAACGTGATACTACCATAAATTTGAATCAAACACATTTTCCTTTCTTACTTTAGGTATCATAGCCTATTGTATCTTTTTTAGAACAAAATGAAATAATTGAAAGTACAAAAAATCTTAAGTATTGTTGAAATTAATGACGACAATGAGGAAAACAATTAAAATAATGTTAAAAATCAAGTACATTGAAATTTAAGTAAATACAAATACTACCCATAAATAATATGATTGTATATTAATTGTTATTTCAATTGAATTGTATTTATATTTAGTCATGATCTTGTACAGCCCGTAATATATTGGTATTATTATTGCATTATTGGTATTATTATTGTATTTATATTTTGTCATGATCTTGTACAGCCCGTAATATATTTGAATAATAAAAAACCATATAAACATACACATAATTGGTGCTCGGAGTGTCAATAGATGTGAAAATCAGATTGATGTTGATAATTTTAATTCGAACATTATGAAATTTGAAATTTTATTACTAAAAGTTCTAAGTTTTCACTTCAATCGGCAGTCTCTATAACTGCCAATTTTTAAAGTTGTATGACAAAAAGAATAGTACATGCCTCCATGATTACTAAGTAAACATCCTTTTAGTCTGACACATTGGATCCACACTATCATGTTCTATCTTTCGTCAATTCATTCTGCATAAAATTTCCCCTCACAGTGACAAAAACTTGTCATTCAGTTGCTCTCTCCCTGTAAGTGTTCTTTAGCCTATAACGAAACACTACTACGGCAGACAGCGACATAATTTCCGGTCACTTGAGTTTTAAAAATTTGCAAATCTGTATCTGATATTAAATATTTCTAAATGTTAAGTCCTCACATGCTCCCAGTTATGATTTTCTTTTAAAATCATTCCTGTTAGTAAGAAGAAATTTTTAGCTAAATGCAGCATTTAGCCTTAAGAATTTTAATGAAATATATTAATTTCATTTTAATTAGTATCGTATTACTCAGCTTTTCTAAAAAAAATTGGTTATTTCAAAC